>JAZGTN010000074.1:600000-875193 GCA_037783415.1 Leptasterias polaris | reverse complement strand
CAACCAGTTTGTTCAGAACACCCTTGTTTCTTAGTAAAGAATTAATCTCAGCGCGTTTTGAGGGGTTTGAATTTTTTTCGTCTCCGATCACGCTCAGAATCAACCAGTTTGTTCAGAACACCCTTGTTTCTTAGTAAAGAATTAATCTCAGCGCGTTTTGAGGGGTTTGAATTTTTTTTCGTCTCCGATCACGCTCAGAATCAACCAGTTTGTTCAGAACACCCTTGTTTCTTAGTAAAGAATTAATCTCAGCGCGTTTTGAGGGGTTTGAATTTTTTTCGTCTCCGATCACGCTCAGAATCAACCAGTTTGTTCAGAACACCCTTGTTTCTTAGTAAAGAATTAATCTCAGCGCGTTTTGAGGGGTTTGAATTTTTTTCGTCTCCGATCACGCTCAGAATCAACCAGTTTGTTCAGAACACCCTTGTTTCTTAGTAAAGAATTAATCTCAGCGCGTTTTGAGGGGTTTGAATTTTTTTCGTCTCCGATCACGCTCAGAATCAACCAGTTTGTTCAGAACACCCTTGTTTCTTAGTAAAGAATTAATCTCAGCGCGTTTTGAGGGGTTTGAATTTTTTTCGTCTCCGATCACGCTCAGAATCAACCAGTTTGTTCAGAACACCCTTGTTTCTTAGTAAAGAATTAATCTCAGCGCGTTTTGAGGGGTTTGAATTTTTTTCGTCTCCGATCACGCTCAGAATCAACCAGTTTGTTCAGAACAACCTTGTTTCTTAGTAAAGAATTAATCTCAGCGCGTTTTGAGGGGTTTGAATTTTTTTCGTCTCCGATCACGCTCAGAATCAACCAGTTTGTTCAGAACACCCTTGTTTCTTAGTAAAGAATTAATCTCAGCGCGTTTTGAGGGGTTTGAATTTTTTTCGTCTCCGATCACGTTCAGAATCAACCAGTTTGTTCAGAACACCCTTGTTTCTTAGTAAAGAATTAATCTCAGCGCGTTTTGAGGGGTTTGAATTTTTTTCGTCTCCGATCACGCTCAGAATCAACCAGTTTGTTCAGAACACCCTTGTTTCTTAGTAAAGAATTAATCTCAGCGCGTTTTGAGGGGTTTGAATTTTTTTCGTCTCCGATCACGCTCAGAATCAACCAGTTTGTTCAGAACACCCTTGTTTCTTAGTAAAGAATTAATCTCAGCGCGTTTTGAGGGGTTTGAATTTTTTTCGTCTCCGATCACGCTCAGAATCAACCAGTTTGTTCAGAACAACCTTGTTTCTTAGTAAAGAATTAATCTCAGCGCGTTTTGAGGGGTTTGAATTTTTTTCGTCTCCGATCACGCTCAGAATCAACCAGTTTGTTCAGAACACCCTTGTTTCTTAGTAAAGAATTAATCTCAGCGCGTTTTGAGGGGTTTGAATTTTTTTCGTCTCCGATCACGCTCAGAATCAACCAGTTTGTTCAGAACACCCTTGTTTCTTAGTAAAGAATTAATCTCAGCGCATTTTGAGGGGTTTGAATTTTTTTCGTCTCCGATCACGCTCAGAATCAACCAGTTTGTTCAGAACACCCTTGTTTCTTAGTAAAGAATTAATCTCAGCGCGTTTTGAGGGGTTTGAATTTTTTTCGTCTCCGATCACGCTCAGAATCAACCAGTTTGTTCAGAACACCCTTGTTTCTTAGTAAAGAATTAATCTCAGCGCGTTTTGAGGGGTTTGAATTTTTTTCGTCTCCGATCACGCTCAGAATCAACCAGTTTGTTCAGAACACCCTTGTTTCTTAGTAAAGAATTAATCTCAGCGCGTTTTGAGGGGTTTGAATTTTTTTCGTCTCCGATCACGCTCAGAATCAACCAGTTTGTTCAGAACAACCGTGTTTCTTAGTAAAGAATTAATCTCAGCGCGTTTTGAGGGTTTGAATTTTTTCCGTCTCCGATCACGCTCAGAATCAACCAGTTTGTTCAGAACACCCTTGTTTCTTAGTAAAGAATTAATCTCAGCGCGTTTTGAGGGGTTTGAATTTTTTCGTCTCCGATCACGCTCAGAATCAACCAGTTTGTTCAGAACACCCTTGTTTCTTAGTAAAGAATTAATCTCAGCGCGTTTTGAGGGGTTTGAATTTTTTTCGTCTCCGATCACGCACAGAATCAACCAGTTTGTTCAGAACACCCTTGTTTCTTAGTAAAGAATTAATCTCAGCGCGTTTTGAGGGGTTTGAATTTTTTTCGTCTCCGATCACGCTCAGAATCAACCAGTTTGTTCAGAACAACCTTGTTTCTTAGTAAAGAATTAATCTCAGCGCGTTTTGAGGGGTTTGAATTTTTTTCGTCTCCGATCACGCTCAGAATCAACCAGTTTGTTCAGAACACCCTTGTTTCTTAGTAAAGAATTAATCTCAGCGCGTTTTGAGGGGTTTGAATTTTTTTCGTCTCCGATCACGCTCAGAATCAACCAGTTTGTTCAGAACACCCTTGTTTCTTAGTAAAGAATTAATCTCAGCGCGTTTTGAGGGGTTTGAATTTTTTTCGTCTCCGATCACGCTCAGAATCAACCAGTTTGTTCAGAACAACCTTGTTTCTTAGTAAAGAATTAATCTCAGCGCGTTTTGAGGGGTTTGAATTTTTTTCGTCTCCGATCACGCTCAGAATCAACCAGTTTGTTCAGAACACCCTTGTTTCTTAGTAAAGAATTAATCTCAGCGCGTTTTGAGGGGTTTGAATTTTTTTCGTCTCCGATCACGCTCAGAATCAACCAGTTTGTTCAGAACACCCTTGTTTCTTAGTAAAGAATTAATCTCAGCGCATTTTGAGGGGTTTGAATTTTTTTCGTCTCCGATCACGCTCAGAATCAACCAGTTTGTTCAGAACACCCTTGTTTCTTAGTAAAGAATTAATCTCAGCGCGTTTTGAGGGGTTTGAATTTTTTTCGTCTCCGATCACGCTCAGAATCAACCAGTTTGTTCAGAACACCCTTGTTTCTTAGTAAAGAATTAATCTCAGCGCGTTTTGAGGGGTTTGAATTTTTTTCGTCTCCGATCACGCTCAGAATCAACCAGTTTGTTCAGAACACCCTTGTTTCTTAGTAAAGAATTAATCTCAGCGCGTTTTGAGGGGTTTGAATTTTTTTTCGTCTCCGATCACGCTCAGAATCAACCAGTTTGTTCAGAACAACCGTGTTTCTTAGTAAAGAATTAATCTCAGCGCGTTTTGAGGGGTTTGAATTTTTCCCGTCTCCGATCACGCTCAGAATCAACCAGTTTGTTCAGAACACCCTTGTTTCTTAGTAAAGAATTAATCTCAGCGCGTTTTGAGGGGTTTGAATTTTTTTCGTCTCCGATCACGCTCAGAATCAACCAGTTTGTTCAGAACACCCTTGTTTCTTAGTAAAGAATTAATCTCAGCGCGTTTTGAGGGGTTTGAATTTTTTTCGTCTCCGATCACGCACAGAATCAACCAGTTTGTTCAGAACACCCTTGTTTCTTAGTAAAGAATTAATCTCAGCGCGTTTTGAGGGGTTTGAATTTTTTTCGTCTCCGATCACGCTCAGAATCAACCAGTTTGTTCAGAACAACCTTGTTTCTTAGTAAAGAATTAATCTCAGCGCGTTTTGAGGGGTTTGAATTTTTTTCGTCTCCGATCACGCTCAGAATCAACCAGTTTGTTCAGAACACCCTTGTTTCTTAGTAAAGAATTAATCTCAGCGCGTTTTGAGGGGTTTGAATTTTTTTCGTCTCCGATCACGCTCAGAATCAACCAGTTTGTTCAGAACACCCTTGTTTCTTAGTAAAGAATTAATCTCAGCGCGTTTTGAGGGGTTTGAATTTTTTTCGTCTCCGATCACGCTCAGAATCAACCAGTTTGTTCAGAACACCCTTGTTTCTTAGTAAAGAATTAATCTCAGCGCGTTTTGAGGGGTTTGAATTTTTTTCGTCTCCGATCACGCTCAGAATCAACCAGTTTGTTCAGAACACCCTTGTTTCTTAGTAAAGAATTAATCTCAGCGCGTTTTGAGGGGTTTGAATTTTTTTCGTCTCCGATCACGCTCAGAATCAACCAGTTTGTTCAGAACAACCTTGTTTCTTAGTAAAGAATTAATCTCAGCGCGTTTTGAGGGGTTTGAATTTTTTTCGTCTCCGATCACGCTCAGAATCAACCAGTTTGTTCAGAACACCCTTGTTTCTTAGTAAAGAATTAATCTCAGCGCGTTTTGAGGGGTTTGAATTTTTTTCGTCTCCGATCACGCTCAGAATCAACCAGTTTGTTCAGAACACCCTTGTTTCTTAGTAAAGAATTAATCTCAGCGCGTTTTGAGGGGTTTGAATTTTTTTCGTCTCCGATCACGCTCAGAATCAACCAGTTTGTTCAGAACACCCTTGTTTCTTAGTAAAGAATTAATCTCAGCGCGTTTTGAGGGGTTTGAATTTTTTTCGTCTCCGATCACGCTCAGAATCAACCAGTTTGTTCAGAACACCCTTGTTTCTTAGTAAAGAATTAATCTCAGCGCGTTTTGAGGGGTTTGAATTTTTTTCGTCTCCGATCACGCTCAGAATCAACCAGTTTGTTCAGAACACCCTTGTTTCTTAGTAAAGAATTAATCTCAGCGCGTTTTGAGGGGTTTGAATTTTTTTCGTCTCCGATCACGCTCAGAATCAACCAGTTTGTTCAGAACAACCTTGTTTCTTAGTAAAGAATTAATCTCAGCGCGTTTTGAGGGGTTTGAATTTTTTTCGTCTCCGATCACGCTCAGAATCAACCAGTTTGTTCAGAACACCCTTGTTTCTTAGTACAGAATTAATCTCAGCGCGTTTTGAGGGGTTTGAATTTTTTTCGTCTCCGATCACGCTCAGAATCAACCAGTTTGTTCAGAACACCCTTGTTTCTTAGTAAAGAATTAATCTCAGCGCGTTTTGAGGGGTTTGAATTTTTTTCGTCTCCGATCACGCTCAGAATCAACCAGTTTGTTCAGAACACCCTTGTTTCTTAGTAAAGAATTAATCTCAGCGCGTTTTGAGGGGTTTGAATTTTTTTCGTCTCCGATCACGCTCAGAATCAACCAGTTTGTTCAGAACACCCTTGTTTCTTAGTAAAGAATTAATCTCAGCGCGTTTTGAGGGGTTTGAATTTTTTTCGTCTCCGATCACGCTCAGAATCAACCAGTTTGTTCAGAACAACCTTGTTTCTTAGTAAAGAATTAATCTCAGCGTGTTTTGAGGAGTTTGAATTTTTGTCGTCTCAGATAACGCTCAGAATGAACCAGTTTGTTCACAACACCCATGTTTCTTAGTAAAGAATTAATCTCAGCGCTCCCCATTCCTCCTCCCACCCTACTTCTTCCCACCAATCCTCCTCATGTAAACAAGGTTCAGCTGACCCAACCCTCTCGATCTGGGGGTCCCCTCCTGCCCCTTCAAGACTCTTTTCTGAAGTTATATCCAAGCGGAAACAGTCCCCTCCCAAACACTCACAAAGTACCCCTAACCTAGTTCCCCTTAAGTCTCCCTCACCACCCCGTAAAATGGCCAGAAAAACAACAACCCCAATGCAAACGGCCTCCCCAGATCTTTCTCAGGCCCTCAGTGCCACATCCCCCATGGTATCCACGCCCCTCTCTACAGTGGGCGGCCCTGCGACCGACTCGGAGCAGTGGGAGGACACAAAAACCACTGACGATGATGCACTTCTCTTTGCCGATTCACTAACTACATGTAAGGGACCACTTTCAAACGTGGAACTTATTAAATTTCTCAGCTCCGTCAAAGCCCGAAAAAACCAGAACATATCGCCCGCAAATTCACAACAAACATTCCCGGACTTGTCAAACAGCTCAAACCTATGCGTAATAGTCCTCTACTCCAAAAAAGCATGCAGCAGAGGATTCAAAAGCTGATCAAAAAACTTGACATTTAACTCTTTTTCTAATGGATTCTTATACATGTATTAGAACTTTTTTGTTTTCACTAACAATGACACTGTCACTGCTCACCCTCAACACCGGGGGTGCTCCTCTTCCACCCGGAACGCTGCCTTTCAAACATATATTGAAAGGCTTCATAATGACCCCGATGTTGTTTTCCTTCAAGAGACAAACAACCTCAGCGTAAACTGCGGTTGTTGGAAACTCTGGCCGTACACTCCATATTGTGCTCCCAGCCCAGTCCGGGGCTCGGGAGTAACAACTCTCATAAAAAACAAAAATATCAACGTTTCTGAATCCCAAGTTGTGTTCGAAAGCTACATTCTTTACCACAAGATTGTTTTTAACAATAGCCTTTATCACATATACAATGTGCCCATTCCTCAAAATGACTATACGGCTCTGGCAGCCATTCGAGCCCTTTTCAACCACTGTGGGCAGCGCAGTGATGGTGTACGGAGCCCGGGAGGTGACATGGCAATAATTTTTTTTTCGTTTTCTCGCGGAAATAATTTTCAGAATTTCGTTTTCCCGTGGAAATATATTTCAGAATTTCGTTTTCCCGTGGAAATATATTTCAGAATTTCGTTTTCCCGTGGAAATATATTTCAGAATTTCGTTTTCCCGTGGAAATATTTTTCAGAATTTCGTTTTCCCGTGGAAATATATTTCAGAATTTCGTTTTCCCGTGGAAATATATTTCAGAATTTCGTTTTCCCGTGGAAATATATTTCAGAATTTCGTTTTCCCGTGGAAATATATTTCAGAATTTCGTTTTCCCGTCGAAATAATTTTCAGAATTTCGTTTTCCCGTGGAAATATATTTCAGAATTTCGTTTTCCCGTGGAAATATTTTTCAGAATTTCGTTTTCCCGTGGAAATATATTTAAGAATTTCGTTTTCCCGTGGAAATATTTTTCAGAATTTCGTTTTCCCGTGGAAATATTTTTCAGAATGACGTGCGTCCTTTTTTCCAAGCACGGAGTATTGACGTGGGCCGGCCCCCACGGGGAACGAGATTGTGGAAACGAGTTGATTTGCACATGGTGGACAGCACCGCTTGGTGGCGGCAGACTTATCGGGTAGTTTCACAGGGGGGCGCACCACTCTAAATAATCTCCCATAGGATCCAATGCTAAATGCTATAATTATTCAAAAATACTCAAAAATTGTGTAAGTCTCTCAGCCTCTTGAAAACCAATCAGACATATTTTCGGACAACTAAACTTCAGAATTCTTTCCCATTTTTGGCAGGTCAGTCGTTTTGAATTTTATCTAGCGACCCCAGAAAATGAACTTTTTCCCAAACCGACTTGCTGCCAGTTTTCGTGAAGCAATCCTCCATTTTGCCATGTAAAATAGGGCCAACTTAAACGCCTAAAAATAGTCACCCCAAAAGTTGAAACGCAAAACCCCCAGGTTGTGATAGATTCGTATAATTAAACTATCTATTAATTGCATGACCCCTAAAACGTTAATGAGCTTGGCGCACGAAAATTTGTCCCTTTTAGTATGGTGCACCCACAGGGGTACATCCTGACGGTTGATCTCCATTTGACCCGTTCAGCTACCGAAAAGATTGTTCATTCCTTTATTTCATCTAGGCTAGATTTTGGTAATGCACATTTCTTTCAATTGCCCCAAAATCAACTTACACGGTTGCAGAGACTTCAAAATTCTGCAGCTCGTCTCATAACACTCACTAGATATAATGACCACATTACTCCAGTCCTTCATTCTTTGCATTGGCTGCCCATTGAATTTCGTATCATATTTAAAATATTGCTTCTTGTCTTCCATTGTGTCCACGGTTCTGCCCCTGAATATAATATGAGTCTTATCAAACGTTATGTTCCTTCCAGGCGTCTTCGCTCTTTGGGTTCTGGCTTACTTACTGTCCCCAAAACGCGCACAAACTGGGGGGACAGGTCCTTTGCACATGCTGGACCATTCCTCTGGAATCAGTTACCCTCACATATTCGGGATAGTAGCACCGTCGACACATTTAAAGACAGATTAAAATTTCATTTGTTTGAAACAGCATTTAAGTAGTCTTTAAGTAGTCTTTTCTTTCTTCCATTCATCTTCCTATATTTCTTTTCATGCGCTTTGAGCACCTTTTTAGGTGGATATTGCGCAATATAAATATTCATTATTATTATTATTATTATTGATCTCCCCATCATCGCGCGTCTGTGTTTAAACCTGCTTATAGTAGTTGTATGTACTCAGGCGTGGATTTACAAAAGGGTTTCCTAAAAAGTTAAATAAGCATCCTTTGTCCCAGAGTTTTTAGTTTGTTTCCACAAAAACTATGATTTGTGTGTTAATTATGAAAGCTAAAACTCATTGATTGTTTTTTGTTGGTCAGATTTTTTCATAGATCTAATTGTAAAAAAATTCTTTGACGTGTTTTCTCGATCCGATAGAAGCGAGACTTTCAAAGTCTATAGACCCATTGCATATGACGTCATCATCTACACGCGCGTCATTTTGGGGGTCAAAACGTGCACAAAAGGAATGGACTCAACCTCGTTCCCAGGGGTGTACGATCTCGCCGCACCATGTTGTTTTCCTTCCCAGAATGCATCGCTCGATCATATCCCCCTGGAAGTGTGACTTTGAAATATCCAAATATAAGGGATATTTTAATTAGTCCTGTGGTTGATCCATTCTGTGTAAGAGACTACGCAGAGCGCGCTGTCAAAGGACGCACAAGTCATAGAGCAACTGGCCCCCTCCCATTCTTTTTCAATCTTGTGATATGCAGTTTAGGGTGCCCAGTTTAGGGTGCCCATATAAAAACATGATTCATTTGAAATGTATTGCGTCGAAATACGTGCATTTTTACACGCGCGTACTAAGCGCCCGACAAGTGCCGCCTAGGGCCGATCGAAAGTTTTTAACAAGCGTACACGCATAACAGTCACTTTGGGTGAGTCAATCAGCGTTGATTTTTAGTGTTTCCCTTCCAGGGGTTAGAGACGTACGCGGAGTTAGCGGGCGTTACGGCGCGCTGCCCATGGTAGCGAGGCTGGTAATGGACTCCCCAAAAAGGCGGAAATGGTAGACGCGCATTGTTCATAGGTGCGTATGCACATGTACCATTCCTTTTGTGCACATTTTAACTCCCAAAATGGCGGACAGGAGAAAAGCAGGTAATTAGTGCGCTGTGCGTTGTGTGATGGGTATCTTAAGACAGTGAAAGTCTCGCGCGTAGTTGAACCTTTTGGACCCACGCACGTACTCATTGCTTTCACACACGCTATAAACAAACTTGGGCACCTCCCAACGGGTCCCAAGTTCGAATAAGCGCGAGACTTACACAGCTTATTACTCTTAGAACAATTCTTTTTTTCATGGAATTATTCCTGCCCAATATAGAAGTTAATTAGGTGATTTGTATTGGTGCCATTTTCAATAAAGACTACGTAAACCGGTAGCTATGCGCTTGACTCAACTCGCCCCCCCCCTAAAGAAATTTTATCCCTTTATGTTAAAGACCAACTTCATTGACAAAAGCAACAATTAGTGATCTTTGCTGAAATTCAGTTAAAATGTTTCCAATCAATAATGAAATTGAGTTAACAAGGTAGAGATTAAACAGATTTTAATGTAAAACACAAAAATTTGTTTACCCTCCGCTGCTTTTCAGAAAGATTTGCGAAAAGCCCTGTACGTCATTACTTATGTTTATAGGTTTCCAAAACCTTCAGGTTGTGGCCTAACTTTTTGATCGATAATGACGAACAATTCAGAAGTTTAGTTTCAAAAAGTTACATTGAAAAACAAACACATGAAAAACAAGTTTAAAATAATAGCATTCCTGTAAAACACAAAGTCGTTCAAGTACCTGTTCAAGATTGAATTAGAATTATTCTGTCCTCTAATTTGTCTAACTAGTCATTAATTAACATATAATTTACAAATAAATCCACAAATAAATCAAGAAATGTAGTAAACACAGAATGTTCCTTTTTTTTAAGGCACGCGTAGATAGAAAGCTTATAGTTTAGTTCACTTCAATAGCAAGCTGGTTAAGATTGAACTAATTTACAAACAATCATATAAAAAAAAATATGCAAAACCACAGCTGTTTTTTTGTAATGGATACCATTAACCATTTTTAATTTGCTATTTGTTTATATTCAATTTTTGGAAAAGGGTCGTCAGGCCCTCTACATTACAAGAAGGATAAACTATGTTTTTTTGTTCATTCGGCGTTATTTTTTATGTTAAAATCATAATTATAACAACAACAACAACAACAACAACAACAACAACAGCAGCAGCAGCAGCAGCAGCAGCCGCAGCCGCAGCAGCAGCCGCCGCAGCCGCCACAAATAACCCACCAAAACCCCATAAAACAACAACAACAACAACAACAACAACAACAACAACAACAACAACAACAACAACAACAGTTTGATGGGCACCACACTTAATTTAGGTGCCAAACTTATTATAATTTTGGGGAAACCGACAGCTACTTTTGACTAATATTAATGTTTTGGGGTCATGCAATTAATATATTGTGTAATTCTGATAATTTATTACAATCTTTGGTTTTGCGATCATTGCCTAAACTTTGGAGGAGACTTCGATAAATGTATGCTTTAAAGTTGGTCCTATTTGGCTTGGGAAGTGGATAAGTTGGTCCTATTTGGCATGGGAAGTGGAAAATTGATTCACGAAAACTGGCAGCAAATATATTTGGGAAAAAGCACATGTTTATTGTTTTTTTATAAGGGGGGGGGGTGTTTTCCTCTGGGGTAATATGCAAACATTCCAAACGGCTTATCTGCCCAAAAAGATCTGGAGTTTAGTCGTACAAAAGTATGTTTGATTGGTTTTCAAGAGGTTAAAAGACTTTAAATATGTTTTGGGGTATTTTTGAATATTTAGCATTTAGCGTTGGTTGCTATGGGTGCACTACTCTAAATCGACCAAAAATTCATGCGCCAAGCTACTTATCATAATTTGTAAACCCACAACTTATTTTTAATTATAACGTTTTGGGGGTCATGCAACTAATAGAGTGTGTAATTATAAGAACTTATCACAACCTGGGGGTTCTGGGTTTCAAGTTTTGAGGAGATTTGATAAATTTGGGCTTTAAAGTTGGTCCTATTTAGCTTGGGAATTGGAGGAGTGCCTCATGAAAACTGGCGGCAAGTCGGTTTGGGAAAAAACACATTTTCGGGGGTGTTTTTTCTGGGGTAATTAGCAAAAATTCCAAACGGCTGACCTGCCAAAAATTGAAAAGAAATCTGAAGTTTAGTTTTTAGACTTTTTGAATATTTAGCATTTATCATTGTTTGCTATCATGGGAGTCTATTTAGAGGGGTGAAACCCTATGGGAGATTATTTAGAGTGGTGCGCCCCCCTGTGAAACTACCCGATAAGTCTGCCGCCACCAAGCGGTGCTGTCCACCATGTGCAAATCAACTCGTTTCCACAATCTCGTTCCCCGTGGGGGCCGGCCCACGTCAATACTCCGTGCTTGGAAAAAAGGACGCACGTAATTCTGAAAAATATTTCCACGGGAAAACGAAATTCTGAAATATATTTCCACGGGAAAACGAAATTGTGAAATATATTTCCACGGGAAAACGAAATTCTGAAAAATATTTCCACGGGAAAACGAAATTCTGATAAATATTTCCACGGGAAAACGAAATTCTGAAATATATTTCCACGGGAAAACGAAATTCTGAAAAATATTTCCACGGGAAAACGAAATTCTGAAATATATTTCCACGGGAAAACGAAATTCTGATAATTATTTCCACGGGAAAACGAAATTCTGAAATATATTTCCACGGGAAAACGAAATTCTGAAAAATATTTCCACGGGAAAACGAAATTCTGAAATATATTTCCACGGGAAAACGAAATTCTGAAATATATTTCCACGGGAAAACGAAATTCTGAAAAATATTTCCACGGGAAAACGAAATTCTGAAAAATATTTCCACGGGAAAACGAAATTCTGAAAAATATTTCCACGGGAAAACGAAATTCTGAAAATTATTTCCACGAGAAAACGAAAAAAAAAATTATTGGCATGTCACCTCCCGGGCTCCGTAATTTTCGGAAAGAAGTAAAAGAAAAAAAAGAAAAAATCTCGACGGAAACAAAGGTTCGGCGTATAGCCGAAACCCCCAAATATGACAACAACGTTAACAGATTCAACAAATGTCAAAAGTGTACTTCGGTTTGATATGTTAGGGACAACAGATATTTATTTTCTTGAGAACGAAGAGTAAACACCTTGAGTATGAGATAAATTGACCTTTAAGGGGTTAATTTTTTTCCCACTGAAATTCACTTTAGAAATAATCACGCACAAATTTATCCTCGTCGCTAAGGTAGTATTTACTATACTTAACACTGCATCTGTAGCAGGCAGTGGTGGAGTTGCTCCTCAGTGGCCTGGGAGAGTGAATAACAACACAAGGTGCTCACAGGTTAAGATTTAGGATATGACTGACGAGACCGTAGCCTTTTGTCAAGGCCTTCGTGTCTTGGAGCCGCGATCCCAAGCGACTGAAATGGGAGACCACGCACGCGAGTGGCGAAGCCACGAGGGCCTTTTCCAACTTGTTTGCGGTTTCTTATGTGTTTCTTTATAATCTCGACTTTTGCTACCCGAAACGGTAGCAAAAGTCCAAACCAATCAGAAGTGCATAACGCACGTTTCATACTTCATGAATAATTCATTAAAAAAACCACAAACAAGTTGGAAAAGGCCCTCGTGGCTTTGCCACTCGGCTCGCGCGCGTGGTCTCTCGTTCCAGTCGCTCCACTGTTTACAATGCTGTCCAAGCCACGATGGCCTTGCCAAAAGGCTAACGTGACCGTGGCAAGCATCCAGCCATGTGGGAACCAGTCACGCATGGCTGGTTTAATTGTTACATAATTACGTTTCACTGCAAGTCATTTATGTTTAATTTGAGTCCATATTGCCTTTATTATCCTCGTGAATTTCCTACGCATTGAAATTATGTAGAATAAAAGTCACAAAGAAATGATAGCGACGACAACTTGAAGGTTGATTATATTTGGATGCTAGTCTAAATGTATTAATCTAAACCCCACGACTTTTCTGAAGGGGGGGGGATCCGTATTTGTGTTTGTAACTTAAGAGCAAGAATAAAAATCTGTGTTTGTTTATACACCTTAGAAAACTGGGTTCATTTACAAAGTTTCCTCTTGTCATTTTATTGATATTTACAACTACGTACATACACAACATTAACAATTAATCTCAATATGCACGAGGGTTGTATTTTCAGGACATAGCATTTTTACTCTTTTAACTGCATTTTCAAGAAATGAAATTAGTTAAAAAATCCTTGTTCTACACCTACTGATGGACACCAAGGGAGAATTTAAGAGCGAAAATTGATTGAACTGGTGTCACAGTAGAAATTTGTATTAATTAGTTAAGAGCATTACTGATGTCATGAATTATGAAAGTTGTAATTCTCTCAGGAGAAAAAGTAAATTGGTAAACAAAAAAACAAAAATTAATTTATTAACTTGTTTGTTGGGTGGTTGTGTGACTCAACATCCAAATAAGATAGAAATTGTAAGATTCAGTATTGTTTAAAACAAAAGTGGCACAACAATTTACATTTTCACAAACTCTCCACTAAGTTCAAACTATTTGTTGACCTTTAACTTTTAAAGTGTCATGATTTATTTAAGTTGGAAACTGAAAGATATTTTAGTACCTATATCAGTTCAGCTACTGATGATTGGTGAATTACATGTATGTACTTCCAGTGCTGAGCAAAATACAATAAGGCACATTATAATGGCACTTCCAATTCAAAGTAATTACTGCTGATTACAAAAAGCTGTACCTTACAAGTAATGTACACATACATTATTTAATTGTAACAATAACTAGGATTTTATTGAACATAATAATTACTGTTATGCTCCTTAGCCTTTCATCTGACAGGATTGGAATAACAATTAGAGTTGAAGATGAATCTTTGAAACATGATGTCAGCCAGGTTTAGCACATTGGTTCTCCATCATCTTGCAGTACAACTCATCAAATAAAGTGTTTGTGGTGAACCTGTAAAAAAACACATATTGCGATAATGTTGAAATAGCAGGACAAATCCAACCAACAATATTCAAAAAGAAAAACAAAAGAAAGAAACTATCAGGGTTGTAGCTAGAACTTTTTGAGTGCCGGCTAATTTACAATCAAAATAGAGCGAAGCTTTTAATTTTACTGCTTTAAAAATGGATTTGTATGGGTTTTCTGAGACATGATTTTTGTAATGCATTTTAAGGTATGTAAATCTGTTATTTAAATCTTCATTACAGTTTCAATAGGCTTCAACATTTTTAGGGCAAGGCCACTTTGGTCTTGGAGCAAACAAAATTTTGGAGGGCTCCAAAGCCAGTAGATAGAGCACAAAGGCCAAACATGTTATTTTAACAAAGGCCTGAAGGCTATAAATAAACTATTAGTTGTACTCTGAAAAAAGCAATTTACAAAAAAATACTATTTTGAAAATTGGCCAGGGGTTTCCCCATGGGTGGTAAACCCGATGGAACAATTTGCATGAATAAAATGTTAATAAATCATATCTTATTCAAAAACAAACATTAAATCTAAAAGCCAGCAGATGTCAACACACTTTCCAGGTTTAAAAGAACACGAAACCCACTCCGAAGAGTCACAAAACCAGGTCACAACACCACACAGACACCGCGCACGCGGCTCGCTTTGGAGTAAAGCAAGAGTATTACAAAGTAAAACAATTGTGTAACAAACTGCAGAGGATTATAGATAAGAGTAATTGGGTCTCAATTGGAGGGTCAATCATTCTCCCTGACATGTCTGGATAGTGTCCAGCTGTCTGGGGCTAACATTAAAGAAAAGGACATCCAACTGTCGGCTTCCTTTGGGTTGAAAATGTGTTTTATTTAATCATTGACAACTGGGGAAAAACAAGTTTACCGTTCAAACTGAACAAGCAATCAACTGTGTAAAAGAGGTAGTTTATTTTATTGTAACTTTGTTGCATTTTGTGCCGGTCGGTAGGATGTTCATCTAGTCTGTGTGGCGGTCGGCAATAATAGCAAATGCCGGTTTAGACTTGTGGACAAGTCGTTAAATGTCTGTCGCGGTGATAGCGGAACGGCTTTCTCGCAATATCCCGCGAGAGGGCTGCTCTGTGCGAGATTACTGCTCTCAAGACTGGTCACATTTACTGCGTTCGTACATGAATAAATGAATATGAACCGCCGGCGGGTTTCACAAGTCGTTAATGACGAAGAGTCGGCAGCCAGCAACTTCGCGCGAGAGCAGTGATCTCGCGAGAACATTTGTTTAAATTAGGCTACAGCACTACACGCGACTCCACTCACCGCGACCATCATTAACGACTTGTCAACAAGTCTAATGCCGGTTACACCCGACCGGCGCCGACCGGCGTGGCTACAACGCTGGAAACTATGTCCACATTCAGCGTTTCCACTTCTAAGGAAATTTCCTTATTTTAAGGAAATTTTAACGTCCTAAGGAAATTTCTAAGGAAACAAAAAATCTAAGGAAATTTAAGGAAATTTCAAAAATCTAAGGAAATTTTAAGGAAATTTCACCATTTTAAGAAAAATTTAAAGAAATTTGAGAATAAAAGCAAATCATACCAAAAAAAACCAATAAAACATGAAAACTGGCCATTTTTAGGGTTCATATCAGCGAAAAATGGCGCAGTGAGATCGATCACGGCTGGGAACGAGGTTGGTTGCTTATAGTGCGTACCATAGAATTAGAACCCGGTCGGTGCGTACTAAAAGCATCGCTCCACTGCTGCGCCCCCAAGTAATTAGTCTGGTTTCGATTGCATCGTAGGCTGAGCCCAGGCCTGATATGCGGCGGGGTCGCGCATCCACACTACTACCGACCACATGATGACTGTGTGTGTGGTTTGCACGTCGTAGATTTTGCATACTGTACATTGTACATGTTGTGTTGTTGGTTCATTGCTGTTTGACTAAAATTGGGACTGGTATACTATGACAATTTTCATCAATTACCATCAATAGTTTAAGTTATTTTATCTAAGGAAATTTTAAGGAAATCCTCCCAAAACTCTAAGGAAATTTCTTTTAATCTAAGGAAAAAATTATGTCAATCTAAGGAAATTCAATTTTGGGAAGTGGAAGCACTGACATAGGTGAAATGTGCAGGTGAAATGTGATGAGAAAATTTAGTAAGTTTTTGTTGAAACAAAACCAAGGTGTTCTGTGTACTTGTAGACATGTCCAGATTAGGAGAGCTGGTGAAAAGTAAACAGAACATTTGGTAAACACGTCTTTGTAGGAAATATTGATATATGCAAGAAGTTAATTGTTGTTCAAAAGGTTTAAGTTTTTAAAATTAGGAACTTTGACCAAGCCTAACTTGAAAACCGATGATGTCATCATGATGTCATATTTCTTATACAGACATTGAGATTTAAAAGTACAAGTATGTACTAAGTTTTAAACGTTTTTGAACTAATAACAGGTTTTCAGCACAAAAAGTACATGTTTAAACTTGTCCAGAAAGGGTGCTAATTAAAGACAATGACATCATTACTGTTTTAAGTGGAAAGCCCAGGGTCTAAACTTATTTCATAGAGAGAGACCATGTCCAAATTCTAGATCATAATTGTTTGCAGACCTCAAAACAAGGGCTGTGAATACCTTGTTTCACTTCAACTTCCAGTTTTGACTGGAAGACAATGTCAATGAGGGTCATCATGTCAGTGCAACTTTAATTAGTAAGTTAAGCCCTTTCATAAGACGTATCGATTGCCAAAACAGCTTTGTAGTTCAGGAAATAGGATTTTTTACTTGAAATTAATGTAAATCAACAGATAATAATTTTTGAAGTTTTTGATTTTAATGTATTTTGACACCTGATTGCGTCATCATAACGTCACTACAGTGGTTTTATCTGCTAGTAAAAATCTAACAATGTGTGAAGTTAAAAACGTATGTGAGCCTGGGAAGTGTGTCTTTGTTAGCAGACAATCAACGGGGAGAAGAAGAAGAGCATAAACTGTTACCTGACAAACACTAGGTGTTCAAGAACACATAGGCTTAAAAAGCAGTTCTATTAAGCTGTCAATATTTTAACTATTACTTTTTTATGGTCGAATAGATATCGTACATAGGGACACGTTGCCTTCGGATTGGGCGCTTTGGGCTATAACAAGCATTTGGTGTGAAATGAACACAGTCGGAAAGATGTTTTAAAAGTAGAATATAATGATCCACACAAACATTCCTCAAAACTGTGTGGTTTTCCTTTTATTCGTGAACTAACACGGTCCGCCATTTATGGGAGTCAAGATTTTGACTCCCATAAATGGCCGACGTGTTCCTACTTGTCTTATTTCCAGTCGTAACACGATGATCAGAGTGCTGCTGTGATGTGCCGTGTCTAACTTCTAAGTCCTCGTCCCTCCTGTCCACAATAAACATTTGGTATAAACAAAACCGGTTGTTTCTCTCGGTTAGTCCCATGACAGTTTTCTTACCCTGATTGACGAGGTTTTTTCTTTTTGGACACGTCTTAAATCTGTTTTCTGTGGCAATCCATTTTGTATGGTGTTCCATATGTGCCACTCCTTTCCGTCGCCTTTTCAATTTTTTCCGTCGCCTTTTCAATTTTTTCCGTCGCCTTTTCAATTTTTTCCGTCGCCTTTTCAATTTTGGTCCGTCGCCTTTTCAATTTTGGTCCGTCGCCTTTTCAATTTTGGTCCGTCGCCTTTTCAATTTTGGTCCGTCGCCTTTTCAATTTTGGTCCGTCGCCTTTTCAATTTTGGTCCGTCGCCTTTTCAATTTTGGTCCGTCGCCTTTTCAATTTTGGTCCGTCGCCTTTTCAATTTTGGTCCGTCGCCTTTTCAATTTTGGTCCGTCGCCTTTTCAATTTTGGTCCGTCGCCTTTTCAATTTTGTCCGTCGCCTTTTCAATTTTTCCATCGTGGGTCCACGTGACTACCAGGTGATTATCACATGACTCCAAAGGAAATTCGACCTTTGGGAGGCATACCGCTGTTGCCAAAATGTATAGAGGAATCCCGAAACGACGAGTTTAGCGTCGATCTGCGCACTTCCGGGTTTGAAAACGAGGCTCACTGTGTCACAACAACTCCACTGAACGTTACACTTATGGTGTCTGCTACCGCGCGATACAGACCGAAGTACAACTTTCGTGTGAGATTACACCCAAATACAAGAACGAAATACGATTTGAGCGTGTTGAGGTAGAAGCCAAGCACAGGTAAGTTTAATGGAGGAAAAACCAGGCTGCAAAATTGTTACAATTGCAGGCTATTTTGAGTGAAAATATGCTAACGATTTGCATGTTAAAACGTGGTGCTTCAACCCTGGCCCCGTCTACCCCAAGTTTTGCGGAGGCAGTTTTGCCAAAAGTCTTTGTTGAAATACTTGAACTTCATTTGTTTGAAACTGGTACTTCTACCAAATTAATAACCTCTGTGTGAGTTTCTTAGTGTCAGAATTGGGGCCGAAAAAAATAATAACATTGGCGTCCGAAAATTTGGCACAAAGTCGCAGGGTGTTCCTTTAGTATGTGGCACACTTGTGATAGAATAGCCCAAAATTCCACATTCGCATTTCGGAATGTCCTTTAAGTAAATAAATTATAACAAATCAAATTTGTATGTACTCACATATCCAGCTAGAAGTTTGACAAAATAATTTCCTTAATTTTTGGAAGCATTTTTTAAAAGGTTCACTTTGCTCTTTGTAACGTTAAACTAGCTACATGTATTAAAAACATCTTTAACCCATGTCATGAAATAGTGTTGTGAATCCCAAGCTAATAATACAGAACTGATTTGAGGGACGGCTCTGTTTATGAATTACTTGTTTTAATCATGTACATGTATACTTTTGTTTTGCAGGTGCTTTGTTTCACCATGCCATCCAGAGGAGTTGAATGTGCCGCATATGGGTGCAGCAATCGATTCTATAACAAGGACTTGTCAAGGTCGCAGTTTCATTTTTTCTGCTTTCCCACTGATCGCAAACTCCGAGACCGATGGTGCACAAAAATCAAAAGGGATCATGGTCGAGACGGATTCCTTGTCAGTAAGTCTACCCAGATTTGCAATGTGCACTTTAATGATACTGACATCAAGAGAACCCTCAATGGAGTATGGAGACTGAAGCCTGGTGCTGAGCCAAAAGATGTACTCTCTGACAGTTCGTCACCGAAAAAACGCAGAGTTCTTCATAGATCGACCTTTGAAGGTCCCTCAACTTCATGTGGGGTAGCTGATGAACAGACAACAAATGATGATGAACCGATGAATGAGGATGAGTCATTATCTGATACAATGGAGAATGATGTTCAGGTGAATCAAATCAAGGAGAATGAACAGTCAAATGAAGTGACAGAACTTAAGGAGTCAGTACAAAGACTGCAGAGGATGGTAAATTCTCTAACTGAACAGAATGAACGAAATAAGTTTGTTAATAGTTTGGAGGGAGATGATTCCTTAACAAAACACTACACTGGATTTCCCACTTACTCTTTGCTTTTAGCCATGTTGTCTTTTTTGAACCCAGGTGAGAATTGTGAGAATGTCATAACCTATACTGCAAATAGAGAGAGTGAGCCTTCCTGTTCTGTATACCAGCCTCCATCAGCCATGGACTTAGATCACAGCTATTCAGCTTCACACAAAACTCATCATAAACCTGGGAGAATAGCACAGCTTTCACCCAAGGAACAATTCATTTTGGTCCTTTGTAGACTCAGGCAGAATTTTTCTGTAAAGCATCTGGCATACCTTTTTAGCATTTCAGAGTCAAGTGTTAGCAGATACTTCATCACATGGATTAATTTCATGTACTTTAAGCTTGGCTCACTCCCTATTTGGCCAAGTAAAGGTATTATCTCGAAAACAATGCCACAAACTTTTAGAGACAAATACCCAGATACAAGGGTCATTGTTGATTGTTCTGAAATATTTGCACAGATCCCAGATTCTCTAACGCTCCAAAGTATGCTTTGGTCAAACTATAAGCACCATATAACTTACAAAGGACTCCTGGGTATCGCACCTAGTGGCGCAATTACATTCATAAGTCAACTGTATCCTGGATCAATGTCAGATAGAGAAATAGTTATCCGGAGTGGGTTTCTGGACCCCAAGCTGTTTCAAAAGGGTGATGTTGTGATGGCAGACCGTGGTTTCACAATTGATGATTTGCTAAAGCCAATGGGTGTCAAACTAAATATCCCTGCCTTCCTCAAAGAAAGGAAGCAGTTTGAAGATGAGACCATTGAGACACAGCAAATAGCTGCAGAGAGGATTCATGTCGAAAGGGCGATAAACAAGGTCAAGAAATTTCGTCTTTTTGACAGTGCGATTCCTCTGACCATGCACGGCTCCATTAATCAGATTTGGACAGTGTGCTGTCTTTTGACAAATAGTTTTAATCCAGTAATCTCAATGTCTGGTAATGTGTAAAACAAACCATTCCTTGTAAAAAAAAACCAGACAAACTCACTGATATTCATTTTATACATAGCACTCTCATGCCTTTTATTTAAATACTACTTAAAGGTTTGCTAAAATACTACATGTAAGTAATGGTGCTTTTATGTTACACCTGTATTACTTTTGTTAGAAAAATCATTTTGTACATTCCTGTGTACTTTTAAATGATTTATTTATTTATTTTTTAAATAACAGTCTTCAGGAGCGCTAACATAATTTGGTCACTTGCTGACATATGGCTGGATTCTCAACGTGAGGTCACATGCATTACATAATATATCATCATGAGTGGTTTTTTAAATATAAAGAACACATATTTTTCATTGTTTTGGAAGACCCTGTCCCAGAACAATTGTTCTCTGGAATAACTTATCAATATTATTATGTAATGATGACCTCACATTGAGAATCCAGCTACATGTGTATATGTACAGATACATCCTGTTTTGCTCCTGGGATGTCCTCTTCTGTGAGACCAGTGGACATTGCCTAATGAAAGATAAAATAAATATGTATACAATTTTCAAAATTTGTTCTTTAATTTATACAATAATGCCAAGGAATGTTTCTGATATAAATTTTCTAAAACAACAAACTCAACAACTGTCAAAAATATGTCGGTCATGTTTGTAACCAACCGGAAATATAATGAAAACCTGGATATAAAATGGCCTCCTTTGATATTTTGAAGTAGCTAGTCTATCAACAACATTGTTTACACTTAAGCATACACAAAAGTGTGAAGTCAGTCTAACCAACCAAAAAAATAAAAATGTTTGAAGTGTTCCCTAACGGCACTTGAATAGAGCATTAAAAATTCCAACGTAGTCCAAGTGAACATTTTAGAATTGATTTATGATAAACCCTTATTATCCCTATTTACAATCACAAAAGGCATGTCTGACTGTGTCTTATTTGTGGAAGAACATTCTCAATGGATCAAATTCACTTTGAAATAAAATTTACAAATCAAGCCAACTTTAGTCAGACCTAGCTATATTTCTCTTTGCGAAAGAGAAATATAGCTAGGTCTGACTAGGTCTGGACTTTGTCATTAATTGTTGAAATCATTGATTGTATGAGACTTTTATTTTTACTGTGAAATTGTGGTTAATACATAGAGGAATAAAATAGCTTTTATTTCATTCCTCCATTCCTCCATGGTTAATACTTATGCTCTTCCTTTGGGCTTCGATGGGGGTGGGGGCTCTTAAGTAGAGCAAGGCTACCCGACATGCCCAAGTTTTCGGTACTCCCATTTTGTGCCCAATTTCCGGACATCGCCGTTTTTTAATTTCGGGGAATGTTTCATGGCACGGAAATCGTTAGCAGAGATTAAAAAGCAAGAGTTTTGAAGGTAAAGGTACCAGTAATTCACTGAATAAAATTGGAATTTGTCAACGACGAAATGTGGCGACACTGACCTCGAAAAGTGGAGGAAAGTGTCAAAGACAAGGTGCTCCACATTAAGTGGTCGAGTTTCTGAACTTCAACAAGCAGTAACTCTACGTATTCGTCAGGTTCCACGTCACGTCAAGGATCGGACACACAAACACAAACGGTGCGTCAAAACCACGACAGAAAATGGTCAAATTATCCTTTCATTATAAGTGACATGATTACGAATTTATGACATATCAACATCTGATTTATTCCATGCAACTTCAGCTACAAAAAATAAGGTATAGAGGGAACGTACATCTTCCATGCAGGGACTGACTTACCTTCGTTGTTGACATACGAGTAGTTTGTGCAGCCATGTTGAGAATGTAGCACAGTGAGCCTCGGTTTCGACGCGGATGTGCGCAGAAGGCACTAATTCGAAATTCCTCTATACGTTGCTTCATCCACAGTCGAGACCAGATAGCTATGGGGCGCCGTTTGTCAATTAATTGTTTAGCGTATTTTTGACGTGTTTTTACCATGGTTTGTAATAATTAGATGTAAACCATAGAAAGTGCTGTCAATTTATTTTGTGGTTTACATACAATCAAAGCTTATAAATTATGGTTTATAAACCATAAAAATGTAAACATGGTTTACAAATCATGATTCATGGTTTATAAACCATGACAATTTAAGCATCCTCAAAACATGGTTTATAAATCATGGTTTATAAACCATGAAAAGTGAAGCATCATAAAACATGGTTTACAAACCATGAAAATCGTGTGTTCACAAATCATGCGGGTTTATAATTAACAGGCACGTAGGAAGATGACTTTAACAGGGGGGGGGGGGGGGCCAGGTTATATGGTCACTCACCTTACACTTTACCCGAATCCCTCGATCACCAGAATTGCATAAAATCGATGTAAAACTTGAAGTTAAAAATATTTGTGTAAACATGGAGGTAGGAACTTGGAAGTGTAAAGCGCACACAGGCTTCTCCATTTGTAACTAAAATAAACTTGAGGGGTGGGGTCCAGGGGCCGGCCTCACGGCCCCTGGTGGGGTCCAGGGGCGAAGCCCCCCGCAGCTCTGAGCTTTTGGCGTTTTGGGGTCGAAAAATCAAGCCTCCGTGTACCTAAATACAGAGGAAAAGAGCACTTCTGATCAATATCAATCGTCTAATTTTACAGGAAAATTTCCTGTAACATCAACGAACAGGGACTCCTAGAAAATGTTAATCCCACGCTGGCTTTTGTATACACGCATAACAGGGGCGGATCCAGGATTTTTTAAACCGGGGGGCACAACGGCGCAACCAGGATTTTGTATTACAGGGTAAACCAAAAATGGGTGGGGTCCAGGGGCGAAGGGTGGGGGTTCAGGGGGCTTCGCCCCCTGAAGCTCTGAGCTTTTGGCATTTTGAGGGGTAAACAATCAAGCCTCTGTGTGCCTGAAACCGAAAAGCCTTTTAAGCTCTTCTGATTCATACCAATTTTCTAATTTTACTCAAAGAAACTGTTAATCCCACAAATCTCGCGTTTGGATCTGGTCGCTGCAATATCTGGTTTCATGCATATTCATTCAAATTAGTTCAAGCTTAGTGTATAGTCTTTACTTGAATGCCAGAACGACATGAACTATACTTTATCCAGGACAAATTGGCACGTCAGGTTTCAAACGCTTATGTTATCGTGCAAATCTAAGCAATTACAAGTGACATATCATGAAAGATTCATTTTGGCAGAAAGAAACATGTACAAATTTGATAGGCATAGGATGAAAAAGAAATTCATCCTGCCGCTTGGGGAAAAGACACCACACACACTTGTGGCTAATTTTTGTGGCTAATTTTTAAGCAAGTAGGCCTAGATAGTTTAAAAAATTAAACTTAAAATAAAAAAAATAAAAAATTTTACCCGGGGGGGAGGTGCCCCCTGGATCCGCGCCTGCATAAGGAATGGGCGCCTCCTAGGATCCCTTCACTGTTGACCCCATACTGTGTGGTACAAATATAACAAAAATGGGGCCGGGCGTCTGCGAAGAAACTTCAAGATTCCGTAAGCAAATGTATTCAAATAGCCACTTTGTCAATGTGATCTGATTAAATGGCCTACAGAAACTGCAGTACTATTCCCTCAGAACACATGAACAAGCCAATTTATCATCCGGACAATTTTTTTTTAGGGGGGCCCGGCCCCCCGCATTTTTTTCAGCGGGGGCCAGTGGGGCCAGTGGGCCCCCCCGGCCCCCCCCTTCGGTTCCTACGTGCCTGATTAACCATGAAAATCGTGTGTTCACAAGTCATGGTTTATAAACCATAAAAAACGTGTGTTCACAAATCATGGTTTATAAACCATGATTTGTAAACCATGTTTTGATGCTTAAATTTGTATGGTTTATAAACCATGTTTTGAAGGCGCTTAAATTTTCATGGTTTATAAACCATGCTTTGAAGGTGCTTAAATGTTCATGGTTTATAAACCATGATTTGTAAACCATATGTTTTATGATGCTTAAATTGTTATGGTTTATAAACCGTGTTTTGAAGGTGCTTAAATTTTCATGGTTTATAAACCATGAATCATGATTTGTAAACCATGTTTACATTTTTATGGTTTATAAACCATAATTTATAAGCTTTGATTGTATGTAAACCACAAAATAAATTGACAGCACTTTCTATGGTTTACATCTAATTATTACAAACCATGGTAAAAACACGTCAAAAATACGCTAAACAATTAATTGACAAACGGCGCCCCATAGCTATCTGGTCTCGACTGTGGATGAAGCAACGTATACATTTTGGCAACAGCGGTATGCCTCCCAAAGGTCGAATTTCCTTTGGAGTCATGTGATAATCACCTGGTAGTCACGTGGACCCACGATGGAAAAATTGAAAAGGCGACGGACAAAATTGAAAAGGCGACGGACCAAAATTGAAAAGGCGACGGACCAAAATTGAAAAGGCGACGGACCAAAATTGAAAAGGCGACGGACCAAAATTGAAAAGGCGACGGACCAAAATTGAAAAGGCGACGGACCAAAATTGAAAAGGCGACGGACCAAAATTGAAAAGGCGACGGACCAAAATTGAAAAGGCGACGGAAAAAATTGAAAAGGCGACGGAAAAAATTGAAAAGGCGACGGAAAAAATTGAAAAGGCGACGGAAAAAATTGAAAAGGCGACGGAAAAAATTGAAAAGGCGACGGAAAAAATTGAAAAGGCGACGGAAAAAATTGAAAAGGCGACGGAAAGGAGTGGCACATATGGAACACCATAATTTTGACATATGAACGGTGTAGGTGTTTACATACACGTTCATACAAACCGAGCTACCTACCTGAAGCTACGCCGCCAGCCTCGCTACCATGGGCAGCGCGCCGTAACGCCCGCTAACGTCTCTAACCCCTGGAAGGGAAACACTAAAAATTAACGCTGATTGGCTCACCCAAAGTGACTACTCTGCCGCCAACCTCGTTCCCAGTGGTGTACGATCTCGCCGGGCGCCATGTTGTTTTCTTTCCCAGAGTGCATCGCTCGATCATATCCCCCTGGAAGTGTGACTTTGAAATATCCAAATATAAGGGATTTAATTAGCTCTGTGGTTGATCCATTCTGTGTTAGAGATTACGCAGAGCGCGCTGTCAAAGGACGCACAAGTCATAGAGCAACTGGCCCTCTCTCATTCTTTTTCAATCTTGTGATACATTTAACTGTATGCAGTTTAGGGTGCCCATATAAAAACATGATTCATTTGAAATGTATTGCGTCGAAATACGTGCATTTTTACACGCGCGTACTAAGCGCCCAACAAGCGCCTAGGGGGCGATCGAAAGTTTTTAACAAGCGTACACGCATAGTAGTCACTTTGGGTGAGCCAATCAGCGTTGATTTTTAGTGCTTCCCTTCCAGGGGTTAGAGACATACATGTACGCGGAGTTAGCGGGCGTTACGGCGCGCTGCCCATGGTAGCGAGGCTGCTACGCCGCGTATTCGCGGAATACCAGCCACATATTCCAAAAATAGAATGCATGCAACACAGGGAGGTGAACAGATGAGCCATATCATACTCACCTCTCTGTACTGCATGTGTTCTATTTTTCAGAATATGCGGCTGGTTATTCCGCGAATACGGCTGGCAATTTCGGGCCCAATACTGTGCAGTAGCTTCAGAGGTAGAGAATGCAGAGCTGCCAACATTGGTTTTTGAAAATCAGGAAGATTTTTTTTTAAAGTCAGAAAGACTCGATCTCAGCGCGCGTCACGACGATTTTTGCTGAAATAAAAACCAATATTCATGTACAGACAGATATACTTTTGAAATATTACCAACAAATATTGCTGTTTATGTTTTAAATGCTTTGCACATGTTTCTAGTTTTGAAGCACTGACCTATCTTCTTAATCCTATCCTATTGTTGCCTAAATAGAGGACCAGCATGGTCAGACGATGCTAAGTTTAAGTTATGTTCGATAAGAAAACATGTGAACAAAGTTTCCGCCTTTATTATGCTGTCATCTCTGCCCGATTTTCTAAAAAATCTGTAATTCCTGGCGTGCTGGATCGTGCTGTTGTACTGTTCACGCAATGTTTGTCGGATCGGAATATAGTATGTGTCGCAAGATGTCATTTTGTCCGCCATATTTCACTGAAACATCTGAAATACACGTGGTACAGAACGCTTGATTTTCATCCTAAGTTGATTTTTTAATACATGGCCATTCTTTGTGGTCATCATCTCTGTATTTTTGCGCATATTTGATTTTTTCCAGCGACTTACCGGTTGCTCTGCAGGGCGGCGCCATTTTGCTTTATATTTCCAACCTCGTTCCCAGTAGTGTACGATCGTGCAGCGTCATTTGCTCGATCGTGGGCAGCGCGTCGTAGCGACTAGTAAACACTGTAAGCATCTCTTCCAGGGGTTAGTGAAGAGAGGTATCGATATAGCGTGCTGCCCATGGTAGCGAGGCTGATCAGTGCGACACATAGCACATGCACATGTATGGATGCGCAGAAGACGAAACTGCGGTTAGAACAACTTTTTCTGCGCATCTATGGCAATTAAATATGCACATGCACAACCATTATAAACACACACGGGACGGAGGTCTAGGAAATTCGTGAATTTTATTATTTTTTCCATCAGTAGGTTGGGGATCCGGGAGATTTTGACTGCTTGCGGGATGTCGGAAGATTGCCGTCAAATACGGGAGTCTTCCGCAAAATCCGGAAGAGTTGGCAGCTCTGCCTTATGGGTGCCATAAACACACACATAATTTTAGAATCCTAACCCTTAACATTTCTGAGATATGACCCCCCCTAAACAATTATTGTGTCATTTAAATTTCCACACAAATTCAAGCTGAACTTGTAAAAATAACTGCTAAAAAAGTTTCTGGCTGTGTACAAACCATGCCTGCATGAAGTCTAGGCTCTCTGTCTCTTTTGTAAGATAAAGAGGGAATGAGATATGGGTGATTAACATGTTAACCCACTATTATTGTAGTGCTAGGGGGTACAGCCTGGCCTGGGTGGCCCGTTCAGCCCAAAGAGCCGTGGAGCGCAAAGTACGTAGTGTTTTAAGCGCTCGGAGGAGCTTGGTGATGGGTCGCGGCGGAGCTCCTGCCGGCACCTAATGGCCGGTCATAGGCCCCGGGAACAAGGTCTATGGCGGCGCATTATCAGACAATAGACTCTAGTGCTTGTGGTCAGTTGTTTATCTTTGTGTGTGTACAGTGTTGATTGATACTACATGTAGAAGCCAGAACGTATTTGACCATGGTTTGTATACTGTACGGCTGCTGACTTCAATTTTGTTTGTTCTTCTTATAAAACATTTTCATGTTAAATCACAATAACAACATTATCATTGGGTGTGATTTTTGAGTTTTGAATGATAAATCATACATCACCACCACAGTGCGTAATGGTCTAAATTGCAAGCATACACACTAAAAACATTAATAGGCATATTAATTTTTTTTTTTATATGAAGAAGTTGAGAAACCAACTTTTTTGTTCTCACACATGTAGACTGGATACAAAGTATTATTAGAAAAAGTAGTATATCTGTCATTTATTTCCCACGTTGTCAAATTTCCACTTGAAAAAGGCATGTTTTGTTATTTGTACATGTGGACCCATATTCAGACCCCTGCCAAATACCCCAAAATGTGTAAATGGTCTATCCTTATCAGGTCACACATAATTATGAACAAAGTTAAAAACCAAATGAAATAAGAAAGCAATCGTACATTTAACCTTGCTAAATTTGAGTTTTTAAAGACCTAATATGCATTTGCATAATGGCCAGTGCTACTTTTGACAGTTAGAAACTAGTTGATGGTGATTGTTACAACACAAAATCAAAATCTGAGATGGCCTGCCAACCCATCAGGTGAGTTGGCATGGAATGACCTTGTTTCAATGATAAATTACAAGACTCATGCATTAAGATAAGTGAGATGGTGCCAGGTTGGAAACCTGTTTTGTTTTCAACATTTGTGTACCACATGTTCCAAGTATACAAACTAATGGGGTTGTTCTAAAACCCCCTCGACCCACGACCCCTCGACCCCTCGACGTCCGCCCCGTTATCGAAACGTGTCCCAATTCTAATTCATAACACATCGCTTTACGGCCGAGTAAGAATTAAGTTCCCGATTTAGAATTCACAGCGTGTGATCCAAAGAGCTAGCTGGTCTGGCGACGCGACTTCCTTCCGGCGACCTGCTGATGACCAACAGACCATACGTCCAGAGTCAGTGGTGTTGCATTAAACTTTATAGCTACGTTTTGGAATTTTGGAAGACATACAAAATTGGGGGGGGGGGGGGGGGGAAAGTTCATATTATCGCATGTAACTTGGTCCTTAATATTAAAATTAGCCAATAAGTTACTTAAGATCTAATTTTCTTAAAGAAGCATTAATGTACAGCCTAAATATAAACGGCAATTTTAATTTTAGCATTCTGTGGCCAACACCAAAATCCGAAAAGAAATGGTCTGCGTATTTTCCCCAGGACAAATGAGGCCACTTTATAGCATAAATGGGCGTATTTAATCCGCTTCCGCACGTTACGTGCACACCGATCATGATCTCGTTTCATATGGTCGGGGGCCCGGGTGTGGGAGACTGACAACCCCAAAACACGTGTGGGCCATGGTCGGTCGGGTCTACAACCTCGAGCTCCGCATAGAGCAAGTAGTAATTGTTGACACAGGACGGGAGCGATCAGCCGGAAATGAGTCTGCCTGATCATCACGTAATGAGTTGGCCTAAATCGTACTCGGGCGGTAAACGCAGGATCCCAGTTGGGATATACTCCTATTCAGGCTCAGGTCGGCCAAGAGATACGCTTGGAAATGCCGCGATTTTTTTTCTGTACACCAAAATTGCCACAGTACCCGATCTCAGCCAATCACGCGCAGTTTGCTTCGTGCGTGATTGGCTGAGATCGTGTCATGTGGCAATTTTGGTGTACATAAAAAAAAATCGAGCATAAGTCGAGGGGTCGAGGGGGTCGTGGGTCGAGGGGGTCGAGGGGGTTTTAGAACAACCCAAACTAATGGTGTGCACACATACTAATGTGAACATGCATAAATTTGTATTGTGGTCTGAACCAATACATCATGGATCTTTGTATTGAAAGCAATGGAGCAATGCACCAAGGCATTAACAAGACAGATCAAAACACCAGTACACATTCGTAGACCTTCAGCTCAATTATTGGATCTTGAGGAAATATTTAACTGCACTTTTTAATCTACAACCACCCCCTCAGTCAAAAAAGAGCTTGCTTAATTCATGCAAAAGGTTTGTTTACCATGTACAATCAAAATCGAGTCCTGTGTGGACATTTCAATTCTTGAAAGCCCTTTTGGGGGGAGGGGGGTGTTAGTGTAATAGCAGGCCAATTGGTATGATTTGGCTACTGCACACTTCATGCAGGTTTGCCAATAACATTTTAAAATAGTGACAATTTCATGTAGTTTTAAACGAAAACATCATGTCCGCGGGGATCCACATCCACAGCTTGAAACTGTGGCTTCAAAGAATCAAACCCTGGCCAATAGCAAGCAAATGATTTAGCTTGAATAATTTCAGAATCACTTGCTAATAATGCGTTGATAAATGCGATGAAGAAGCCATGATCACTCAAAACAAGATTGCACGGTCGCGATGTCAACAACATGCACAGCAGTGTTCTCCACACACGTATTTTGGGAGGGCGGGCCGCCCTCCCAAAGTTTAAGGCCGCCCTGCCAAAGAATTGGCCGCCCTGCCAAAATAATTGGCCGCCCTGCCAAAAAAATGACAAACAGACTATTTTTAGCCTGCACTTAATACGATCAAACGAGTAGCCGACGAGCCAATCCCGACTTCTAAGCGGCAGCATTGGAATTGCGATCGTTCATTTTAGTATACAAACGTTAAAACACGATGCACACACAATCACATGGTTCTGACTGCTGAGTATCCACCGCTGCACGTGCATCGGCCCAACAACGTTCGATCGGTAGTCCATGCATAGCGCATACAACACACATGGTCCAAAGTCCAAGCTAACCAACATTCCGCACGCTGTGATTGGCCGTTGATTACCATATTCATAAGAGAGCTTTCTAGACTCCAACGCAGTACACGTTCACGAGCCGATAAAGAATTGCAACACAGTGTGCCGCACGCCTGCAGATTGGTACAATGTACAGCCTTGAAGGATATTCAAACATTGACAACTTTTGCCAATAGAGGGCGTTGCGGGGCAAAGTTCATTGAATTTGTTCTCAATGTGCGTACCGTGCGTTGTTTACCGATCGTTGAATCTCGACGATTTTATTGAAAACGAAGTTCTAAACAACTTAACCTCTAATCACAAATCCATGAAAATGGTTGTTGATGAAAAAGGTATTATTGAGGGCAGAAATTAGGGGATAAGATCGTCCCAAAAATGTTTTTTTGTAATTTATTTTATTTTTTTTCCGTTTCGAAAATTGCACGTGTGGGCTATCCGATCACCACCAACGCATATAAATCCAGCTTTCTAAAATCCAACACTGAGCGGCATATCCCTCTGATGTTTTTGGCGCGGCGCACAAAGCAAAATGTATAACAAATTGTAGGTTTTGAATTAGTTTTACAACAAGGTTGTTTCGACAGAATGAAATGGATGTCAATCATTCTCCTTATTATAGTGTCGGGGCCCGGGGGTTAATGGATTATTTTTAAGAAAAGGATTATCTCCGGTGTTTTTTCCTTTCGATGACGTCATAAACCAACGGGCGCCATTTTGATGACGTCATATCGACGGGCGCCATTTTGATTACGTCATGCCGCCCTCCCAAAGAAAAAGTCTGTGGAGAACACTGCACAGCATACACGAGTTCATGACCTTTCACATCTTGCAGGTCATACAAGCTTGTCATTCAGTCACTAATATGAATAATACATGATTTGTTGCCTCATTACCATAACTTGGCCACACCCTCTAATACAAGATATCCAAGACGTTACTACAGTTGTCAGCCGCGCCGATGAATTCAAGAACGAAAAGCGCGCCCTCTGTCGGGTTATCACGAGTATTATTGTATAAGATAGTTACGTGTATATGATAGTGACGTCTTGGACCAAGACTAATCCATACGCTGATCGCGGCAGTGGGAGCTCCTAGACCCAGCACCTGGGGCGCTGTACTCCTTTTTCGAAATTTTGACATCATCGGTCGAACGACCCGATGATGTCAACATTTTGAAAAAGGAGTAGGCCTACAGCACCCAGTTACTGGGTCTTGGGAGCTCTCTGCCTCACTCCCCAGCGAACGCATTATGTCACTACTCCTAGAACTATGAGGTTCATTCCGCTATCGTCTCCATTACCCTCATACATAGAGTGACATGTACAAAATCCTATTCGAAACTTTTTGCCCTTCATGTTTACATGCCTGACAGTTCTTTTGTGAAATCAGATATTGCCAAAATTAGGCTCTGTATGTTCTTTGTACTCTCATAAAGCATTGCACGGGTCCAGAAAATCCACTCCGCAAAATAAAAGTTGCAAAAAATGATAAATTCTCACAGTTTTTCAGAATCCTCGCCTTCCGGTAACAATATGGCCGCCGCTGCAATTTCCCTCCTGGTAATGCTACGCGCTACGCTGGTCACAAAACCAACGGTTCACGTATACAATCATACATGTAGGTGCAATGCTGGTCCACAATAACCAATGTTCTGTATTATACGAGAACCGTTGATATTCGTTACCAGCATAGCGCGCAGCATTACCAGGAGGAAAATTGCAGCGGCGGCCATATTGTTACCGGAAGGCGAGGATTCTGAAAAACGGCGAGAATTTATCATTTTTTGCAACTTTTATTTTGCGGAGTGGATTTTCTGGACCCGTGCAATGCTTAATGAGAGTACAAAGAACATACAGAGCCTATTAATTTTGGCAATATCTGATTTCACAAAAGAACTGTCAGGCATGTAAACATGAAGGGCAAAAAGTTTCGAATAGGATTTTGTACATGTCACTCTATTGATGGTAGTGGAGACGATAGCGGATCGAACCTCATAGTTCTGGGACTAGGAGTAATATGTCACAGTCCCCACGATCGATCACTGTATCTTTTTCGCGGCGGCTCTTTCCCGTTGAGTTCTACCGGCGATCCTAGCCCCACTTGTGTGGCTAAGGCTAGCTGAATCCTTGGCCACACGTCCCGACCATTTCTTTTTAAGCTAAGAAATAACCAATTAAATGGCGCATTATGGCGCATTCCTACGGGCCAGTCGGCGGTTTAAACCAGCTGAATGTGTTCACCTGGCTCTTAGCTTGCCTTGGGTGTTTTGAATAATCAAACGAAATAAAATGTTAACAAGAAATTTTAAATGATTATTGTGCGACTTACTCCGAATTAATTTCCGCGATGTGTACCAAGAGCCGTCATTTTAGAATGACCCCAACAATCATGCGAATCGAATGCGACGTCATTGGCCGGCTGGGCTGTGGGCGGAGCGAGGTACGGTGGGAACATTTCATTGGTTGCTCGATGACATCGCATTCGATTCGCATGATTGTTGGGGTCATTCTAAAATGGCGGCTCTTGGTACACACATCGCGGAAATTAATTCGGAGTAAGTCGCACAATAATAATTTAAAATTTCTTGTTAACATTTTATTTGTTTGATTATTCAAAACACCATAATGGGAATGGGAATGCGCCATAATGCGCCATTTAATTGGTTATTTCTTAGCTTAAAAAGAAATGGTCGGGACGTGTGGCCAAGGATTCAGCTAGCCTTGGCCACACAAGTGGGGCTACCGGCGATCCCAACTACAGTTGGGACGACCCAACTTGAACACTCAAGCTGGGACCATTCCCAACTATAGTTGGGACGAACGATTGTCAAGTTGGGACGGAACACCGTCACAAACAGGCCCACCACGCAAATCTAAAAAAAGAACAACTTCAAAGATTTCGCCCAACATTTATAACAAGTTATGGGCTTACCATGTTAACAAAACATTACCATGCGTTATTCTTTGTTATTCTGTTTTTTCATCTTTTCCTTTTGCTTAGTCTCAGCGTTGGTGATCTGCTGTTCAGCTTTCCTGGCATCTTTCGTTCCATGCTGTTTGCTTTCGTATGACTGCAGTTTATCAGAAGCTTCACGCTTCGTTCTGCCCTTTGTACCAGTCCCTCCAGGCACTGGTGGGTCGTAGTTATAATGTTCATAGTCATCAGCATCCGACATGGCGGCGTTACTAAGAATAAGATTGCGTTTAACTCTCCAACACGTCAACCGTGTTCTCTTCAATATTTGTCTTGACACTTAATTTTCTCATCGGCCTGAGAAAACCACAAACAAGTTAAACCTACGCACTTCTTACTGAGGATCAATGGTACTTGGTAGCCAACCGTAATGTGGAGCCTCTGTGATGATATGGGTATGTAGCCGTCAGCTGATTGTCAACGTATGCCCATTATGCCACGCGTACAACAACATGACAACACGGTTAAAATACACCACGTGTTCGACCGAGCTGAAGCTAGCACAGTATTGGGCCCGAAATAGCCAGCCGCGTATTCCCGGAAAAAACCAGCCTCGTATTAAGAAAATAGAACACATGCAGTACAGGGAGGTGAACAAATGGCTCATTTTGCTCATTTCTAATGGTGAAATCGTTATTTTATCCGAACGAATACTAAAAAAACAGCCAAAAATTAGAGTTTTTCTCTCGATAATATTGAAATCATATAACTATAGGTCAATGGAAAGCAATAAAAATTAAAAAATGTAATACATAAAATGTTAGAAAATAAGCCGCAAACACGGAGACAAATTGAGTGTATGCATAATGTCATAATAGACGTTGTTTAATTTGAAAACACGTTTTGAAAAGAATTTGTACCCTTCGTTATGAATAAAAGTTAAACATTTTTTCAAGAATCTTGAAGACTTCTACCCTGGGCATATCAAATTTTTGAGCTGGCCAATTTCGGTCACTATTTAGTGGTTAATTATCCAAATCAATATAGACACCATTTGCCATAGGTAACACGCACAAATGCCTATACGGTTGAGTCAACTACATCTTGTAAAGAATTTGTACCCTTCATTATGAAAAAAAAAAGGGTTTTTTGTCCACAATCCTGAAGACTGATACCCTGGGCATATCAAATTTTTGAGCTGGCCAATTTCGGTCACTAATTAGTGATTAATTACCCAAATCAATATAGACACCATTTGCCATAGGTAACACGCACAAATGCCTATACGGTTGAGTCAACTACATCTTGTAAAGAATTTGTACCCTTCGTTATGGATAAAAATTATTTTTTTAGTCCAGAATCTTAAAGACTGATACCCTGGGCATATCAAATTTTTGAGCTGGCCAATTTCGGTCACTAATTAGTGGTTAATTACCCAAATCAATATAGACACCATTTGCCATAGGTAACACGCACAAATGCCTATACGGTTGAGTCTACTACCTCTGGTAAAGAATTTGTACCCTTCGTTATGAATATGAATACATTTTTTATTCTAGAATCTTAAAGACTGATACCCTGGGCATATCAAATTTTTGAGCTGGCTAATTTCGGTCACTAATTAGTGGTTAATTACCCACATCAATACAGACACCATTTGCTATCAATAGCACGCACAAATGCCTACGGTTGAGTCAACTACCTCTGGTAAAGAATTTGTACCCTTCATTATGAATATAAATACATTTTTTATTCCAAAATCTTAAAGACTGATACCCTGGGCATATCAAATTTTTGAGCTGGCTAATTTCGGTCACTAATTAGTGGTTAATTACCCACATCAATACAGACACCATTTGCCATAGGTAACACGCACAAATGCCTATACGGTTGAGTCAACTACATCTTGTAAAGAATTTGTACCCTTCGTTATGAATATAAATACATTTTTTATTCCAGAATCTTAAAGACTGATACCCTGGGCATATCAAATTTTTGAGCTGGCCAATTTCGGTCACTAATTAGTGGTTAATTACCCAAATCAATATAGACACCATTTGCCATAGGTAACACGCACAAATGCCTATACGGTTGAGTCAACTACCTCTGGTAAAGAATTTGTACCCTTCGTTATGGATAAAAATTATTTTTTTAGTCCAGAATCTTAAAGACTGATACCCTGGGCATATCAAATTTTTGAGCTGGCTAATTTCGGTCACTAATTAGTGGTTAATTACCCACATCACTACTGACACAATTTGCCTTATAGAACACGCACAAATGCGTATACGGTTGAGTCAACTACATCTTGTAAAGAATTTGTACCCTTCGTTATGAATATAAATTAATGTTTTATTCCAGAATCCTAAAGACTGATACCCTGGGTATATCAAATTTTTGAGCTGGCCAATTTTGGTCACTAATTAGTGGTTAATTACCCACATCACTATAGACACAATTTGCCTTATAGAACACGCACAAATGCGTATACGGTTGAGTCAACTACATCTTGTAAAGAATTTGTACCCTTCGTTATGAATATAAATTAATGTTTTATTCCAGAATCCCAAAGACTGATACCCTGGGTATATCAAATTTTTGAGCTGGCCAATTTCGGTCACTAATTAGTGGTTAATTACCCACATCACTACAGACACAATTTGCCTTTTAGAACACGCACAAATGCGTATACGGTTGAGTCAACTACATCTTGTAAAGAATTTGTACCCTTCATTATGAATAAAATTTAATTTTTTAGTCCAGAATCCTAAAGACCGATACCCTGGGCATATCAAATTTGTTAGCTGGCTATTTTGTCGCTAATTAGCCACAGTTATACAGGCGCAATTTTCTCCTATCGCACAAATGCGGCAATAAAATGAAAATTACATCTTTCCGTGATCAAAAACTGTTTTTACCACTTTGTTTCTTCCCAAACAAAATTAGGAAAAGGTTATTGTTCAACTTTTCAGAACAACGCATACAAATGACAAGTAATCAAGCATATTTAAACGTCATGAATTTTATTTAAATTCTGGAAAATAAGTATGAAAATCAATAGCACATGGTAGAAATGAATATGTAAAAATGACAATTAGTCATTGTGTATTTATTTCCAATTTATCTTTGTATCAAGATAATGATAAATGCCAACTTATGTCATCACTTTCGAGTAACTTTTCTGGATGTTTGCTTTTCGTATCATCATTACTAACCGATTTAGTGCTTTGTACACAGAACAATAAATAAAAAAATGAATATCCATTTATAACCCTTTAATATCCAGTTTTAAAATAAAACTTTGTACAAAAGTAAAATATTCTTTTCTTAATCTTTGTTGTTAACAGACAAGTGAGTTTATCAAACAGAATACTTTCTCTGTGTGTATGACATTTTTTGTCAAAACTTGACATCAAGTGACCTTTCTGAAAATCATAATAGAGGAATATTCTGCAACCCATTTATAAATGCGTGGTTTCAATAACTAATCAAGCACGTCTCACAATTGTTGTTTTATACATATTTACAAAGAAACGGTATGCAAATTACATTTAAAATTCTCTAGAGTTTAAGATTAAAAATCTACGGAGGCGTATTCCCAGCACGTTAAAACCAAAAATATCTCTCTCTTATCATGTACGTACCAGATAACTAATCGTGTCCCAAATACACTATACGTCATCGTGTACGTGCACGAAAGTTATCCTTTAACTTATCATGTACGTACATGATAAGTCCAAACCCTTTGTGTACGTACACGATAAGTTTGGACTAGCGATAACAGAGAAGTTTAGTTTGTTACTTGTAGAAAACAAACTTTTACTATTTTTCCTTTAGCGAACGAGGTTTCCATAATCAATCAAGCATGGCTTCAAATATTTTGGGCTTTTACCAGTGATTTTTTGAAAAAGAGAAGGTCTGCCAATTTATTTTAAAATGGTTGGAAAGCTGTATATACTTTATAATAATAATAATTATTATTATATATATAATTTGTCACAATAAACAGTCTGTGAAAAAACCATTTCAAGACAAAAACCAGGTTTGAATTCCAATACACGTGAAAACGAAGTGACAGATTTATTATTTTTGCTGACATCAATATTTGTATATACTATTTGGCTTTTTCTGAAAATCTTATGCCACACGGAATACCTTGTAGCCATGGCGCATTATTATATAATTTTTTTTAATCACACATCATAAAACTACCTGCGATTAATTTGATGTTTCTGTTTTTGGGAAAATTCCGATGAACCGTTTGTTTTTTCTGCATACACGACGCTCATATAAAGGTGTATTACTATTTTTGTTCACGAATAATCCGTGCCGGGGTATTCAGTGTAATGTCATATTTGTTCAGCATTACCAAAGCACACACATTTAAGACATTTTACTTAGTACACAATCGAGTGACTAGGTCGTACACTTAAAAGTTTAACTAATAATTTACCCGCAAAATACAACATTGCTCGAATATTTATCCCCATAATTTTTTTAACAACTGTTAAATGGAGCAAAGTCGACACGGAATGCCTGTAAAAATGGTTTGCTATTGAATGTTAATAATGTACATAGGAAACAAACAGCCGTTGCAATTCAGGGTCAACGATGAGTGATCTTTTTATTAACTGTAGTAGGATGTAAATTCTGAGGTTTTCCGCAGTACTTGTTGGTAAAAGTTGTCTATGTGGGAAACATGTTCAGCGAAGATACAGCAAAAGACACCACAACTTTCTGAATCCGTTTGTTGCACGCACGAGGCTTGTTTAATTTCGGCCTTTTGTTTGCCTTCCAAAGCGTTTGGCATTATATTCCAGTATCTATTCTTCAAACCATTTTGGAAAAAATCAAAGAAGGCCCGTCCATGTACTACCATTTTACGACGAGTGTCTCGAGTAGAACTCATTGAATCCAAGCAAATAATATTTTTTCGGTTATTATCAATGACATAGAGTGTGAAGTGTCTGTTCTCCAACAGGGGGAAAAACATGATTTCGCAAAATTTACCAGTAGTAAAACACCTTTTAGATACTGATATGAATGATGTGGTTGACGATTGCTCATTAAGAATTTCTGCAGTTAAATTACACTGTAAAGCTGCAAACTTTCTAGTTTGGATTTCTTAATTTACCAATTCACACAACTGTGTGATATAGAAATCAACCAAGAAATCGCTTAACCAACCACAGCGGTAGTTTGTGTAGATACATTTTAATCTTTTCCGAACGGATTGTTTAGGGATGCCATTAATCATTGCCAGTTGGTGAAAAGACAGAAAATCCTTCGTTCGTTCTTCCCGCAAAGCGACGCTGTGCATGTTTTTTTCATCGCAGGAAGCCCAAAGAAGGCGGAAATTGTTTTTCTTCATTTGTACCAACTCTAAAATGATTTTCGTTGCTTTTTGGATCAAGGTCAGTCAACGGTGTCTTTGAATCTTGTTTTTCGTAGAAAAAAAGATATCCCATCTCAGATACTTTGTTGTTGAAACTCAAACCACTTTCTTGTTGAACAAAGGCATCGTTAAACTCTATGATGGTCGAGTCCAACGAATCAATGATGTGTGTTTTGTAATGACCACTTTCCAACGAACTGCCCTCGTGGACAATAACCGAACGCAAATGGTATACTGCAGGTGTGTTGTTTACACAAAATTTAGATAAATTAATTGATATATTTGGTGTGATGTTTGTTGAAATCTTTGTTTGATGTCCTCTAACAGCATCGAATCTTGGCAATTGAACAACTAAAAGTGAAGGACAATTCACTATATGACATATTGGTTTTTTTGTGCATTTTTTATTACAAAGGCTGCAATCAACATCACTGATGGTTTCTTCTTTGAAGTAATGTTGTAAACATTCTTCCAGACATGTTTGTTGGACAGCGACAGATAATACACCACATGTGGAATTTTCACACTCTTACATAATTCTAGCTTTGTAGTGAGACATGATTCACTGAGAAATGGCACAATTAATTGTGAATAAAACTCTGCTGCATCCTGCTGCTCATTACAGTTAATGTTCATTTGCAACGAAGATTCCTTTATAATTGGTTGAACGATGTGAAATGGGATCGGTGTGGATGTGTCTACTTCTAAAGTATGAAACAGTTTTACTAAATTTCGCCAAAGAAAAACGTCACTGCCTTGAAATTTTGAATTGGTTAACTTTGCTTGAGGTATGAATGGTCTTACAGCTTGAATAGTAGCTATCCACCAACACTGATACTCTATTATTGGAAATGCCCCTCATCATTGGTACCAATGAAGGTGACTGAGCTGCGGAAGTGAAAGTTTGTTTGCCTGTGTGGTCATGTGTATTTTGTTTGATGGTTGTGGCACGTGGCGCTTGTGTGCTGTCCCCTTTGTTTGTGACTGCGCTTTTGCGATCTTTTTTAGGCTTCTCTTTAAACTCTAGCCCTTTTGCTGGCGGTGTCAAGTAGACCCCTTGATTGGTCGGGGTACTTGTCCGTACACGCTTGTTCCATATTTCACTCGTTAATTCTAGCGTTTTAGAGGGAAGTTTTCTCTTTTTTGTCTTGCAAAAAGATTCACAAAATTCTCTTTGTAGGGGCAGCTTATCACGCTCAAAAATGAGAACAAAGTCGTCAAGTTTTAGACACCTTTTGTTATCTAACTTTGTCCTCTTTACCTCTTCCATACTTTTTTCGACTATTCCTTGTGTGCGATTGTTTGTGGTGATATTTTGAAATTTAGACCTACTGAGTGATTTGTACATGTTTGTGTATTGGTTATATACATCAGTAACACCATGTCTACCTAAATCGTTTATCATAAGTGATGACCAGTTTGGTATATTTGGCAACGAAAAATCAAGTAAATAATTCATAAACTCCTTACCAATGCGTTATTGTTTAATTCTGAAGTATCTGTACAAAGCATGTTATGTCTGTTAACCTTACCTACAGCACTGTTAACTACCTTTTGGAAATGAATTTTAAATGGTGAATTTGGAGATTTTGAAATGTACTCGGCCTGAGTTATATTCAAGTGTTCATCTTCAGCTACAAACTGAGCACAATAATCAGATCTATCATCATCTTCTTCGAACTGTCCATCAAATAAGCTGTTTTCTGGTGTAGTTTCATTTACGTGTTCTACTTTACATTTTAATTTATGGTAATGGTTCTCACAAGATCAGTATTTACTTTAGAATGTGTAAGTATTGTCAAAGATTCCACAATTTCATCGATATCGCTCAAGCTGCTTGATAATAGAAGCAAGCCTACCCAGTACATTCCCTCGCGGAAATTTGGCTTGTAGTACTTCCTGCACATCTTGGAAGCATTTTTCATATGATGGCTTGCACAGCAATGAATTATTGTATTTTTTTAAGTCATTATCTTTGGCTGAACCCGTTACAATTCTGTAGCACCGCTGTATATATTCTAGAACTGTTTCACAAGTAAAAACCTTCAAAATATATTTAACCTAAACGACATGTATAACATATCTGTTTTTAGATGTGTATGTTGCCTCAGAATTAAAATTACCTGTGGCAAATGTTCCCGTCCGTCAACAGAGATCGTTTGAACGCAAAATAAGTATTGGCGGGATCCATTCTCTCCCAAAAAAACTTTTACAAATCGTCAAATATCTAGAGGATGTACCGAGGGATTTTGATTAAACTTTCAGGAATGAAAGATCTATTCCTAAATATTACGTTAATGGAAAAAATCAGAGGATGAACGATAATTTTTTTCACATTTTGTCGATATTTGTAGCCATTTTAGGGGAGACCATTTGTAACGAAATTCCCACCTGGACCCATTCATACACGTTAGCCGCTGCAATAAACCAACGGAAAATTTTCGATAATATTTTTACGCACTTTATTTAAAATTAAGCATTTCAACAATTGAAAATACTCTTACGATATACACTGTTTTGTTTTTTAATGGTCATTACCTATTTTTAAAATGGAGTGTACCCAAACAGCGATCGCAAATGATTGCGCAACACCCCTTCCGCCCCCCCTGGGTAGTCTTGGCCCAAGACGTCAGTGATCGATAATAGATAGTGTACTGCGCTCCGTTACAACTCGTTACAGCGCGCCCTCTTGTGGCTTGAATTACCCAACTTGACTAGCTCGCACTAACTCGATCACTGACGTCTTGGGCCAAGACTACCCCCTGGGTAAATCTGTCCCCTGGAGATTCCGTCCCCCATAGTAAACTACAATGGGCTGAAGGAGGATGACTCAAAAGAGGGCGCTATCTGAAGAACTTTGTGCACAGTTCGCCACAAGGGAGGACCGAACCTACGGGGGGTACTGAATCACCTGTCACACCTACAAACAGTAATTGTTTTTTAAATGGCAACCCTCAATTTGTTGGCAACACATTTTTTACGACCTTTATTTATTTTTCCACGTAAAAAGTGAAAGGTACAGATTGAAAGAGGCATATTGAATCGGCCAAGTAGGCAATTGTGAGTATTATGAAATAATGCGTCTACATAGTTTCGGTTAATCAATTGCACCAAGATAGCCAGCTCTACAATTTGGTATGCCCAGTGAGTCAGTCTTGAAGATAATGTGATAGAAAATTAATTTTTATTCATAACGAAGGGTACAAATTCTTTACCAGAGGTAGTTGACTCAACCGTATAGGCATTTGTGCGTGTTACCTATGGCAAATGGTGTCTGTATTGATGTGGGTAATTAACCACTAATTAGTGACCGAAATTAGCCAGCTCAAAAATTTGATATGCCCAGGGTATCAGTCTTTAAGATTCTGGAATAAAAAATGTATTTATATTCATAACGAAGGGTACAAATTCTTTACCAGAGGTAGTTGACTCAACCGTATAGGCATTTGTGCGTGTTACCTATGGCAAATGGTGTCTGTATTGATGTGGGTAATTAACCACTAATTAGTGACCGAAATTAGCCAGCTCAAAAATTTGATATGCCCAGGGTATCAGTCTTTAAGATTCTGGAATAAAAAATGTATTTATATTCATAACGAAGGGTACAAATTCTTTACAAGATGTAGTTGACTCAACCGTATAGGCATTTGTGCGTGTTACCTATGGCAAATGGTGTCTATATTGATTTGGGTAATTAACCACTAATTAGTGACCGAAATTAGCCAGCTCAAAAATTTGATATGCCCAGGGTATCAGTCTTTAAGATTATGGAATAAAATATGTATTTATATTCATAACGAAGGGTACAAATTCTTTTCAAAACGTGTTTTCAAATTAAACAACGTCTATTATGACATTATGCATACACTCAATTTGTCTCCGTGTTTGCGGCTTATTTTCTAACATTTTATGTATTACATTTTTTTATTTTTATTGCTTTCCATTGACCTATAGTTATATGATTTCAATATTATCGAGAGAAAAACTCTAATTTTTGGCTTGTTTTTTAGTATTCGTTCGGATGAAATAACGATTTCACCTTTAGAAATGAGCAAAATGAGCCATTTGTTCACCTCCCTGTACTGCATGTGTTCTATTTTCTGAATACGCGGCTGGTTTTTTCCGGGAATACGCGGCTGGCTATTTCGGGCCCAATACTGTGCTAGCTTCAGCTCGGTCGTGTTCGACCTTGGGTCAACCTCGTTCAATTAGACTTTTCACTGTCCCTTTCGTGTTCTCAGACCATCTTTACTGCTGGTTCTGTTTCGATGTAGACAGTCGTTATGAATCTCTGTCGCAGTGATAGCAACTATCTCACGAGCAGTGATAGCAACTATCTCACGAGTGGGCTGCTCTCTCTCGTACGACTACTGAACAGTGGGTGCACCACACTAAATAAACTCCCATAGGAACCAATGCTAAATGCTAAATATTCAAAAACTCTCAGCCTCTTGAAAACCAATCAAACATATTTTCGGACAACTATACTTCAGAACTCTTTTCAATTTTTGGCAGGTCAGCCACCCCAGAAATAAACACACCCGAAAATGTTTTTGTGAAGCACTTCCACTTCCCAAGTCAAATTGAAATAGGGCCAACTTTAACGCCTAAATTAATATAAAGTCTCCTACAAAGTTGAAGCACAGATAGCACAGGTTGTGATAGATTCTTATAATTACACAATCTATATTAATTGCATGACCCCCAAAACGTATTATAATTCAAAAGATTTTGAGGGCCTACACATTTATGACAAATCAGCTATGGCGCATGAATTTAGCGTGGGCATGTTGTGTGGTGCACCCTAGTCTTGGTTCCAAGATGCTCCAGTTGTGTAGTCACGAAAACCTAACCGCTATCTAAACAGCTATCACCCCAATAACCACTCGCTACTAGAGGGCGCTATCATTACCGTAACCGCTGCACACCACTATTATACTGACTGGATAGCGGGTTGAGTGCGTTCATTGAAGTCACCGCAGCTCAGTGGACGCCATTTTGAAACACCCAAAACAGCCACACAAACAGCGTGGGGCATGCACATCTGTGCATACAATCATGTTTTTTAGCCGAAATTTTGGGGGGGATTTGATTATTATTTTTGGGGGGGGGGGGGGGGTGCATGTTGTGTATTTTTTTTATTGGTTGACTCATCTATTTATTTATTTATTTAATCTTTTGTTATTCATTCATTTATGGGTTTGTTGTTTATTGGTTTATTATTTATTTTGTTATTTACATATATTTATTTATATAAACAAATTTGATTTTTTTAAATATATTTTATTTATTACATTTTCTTGATTTTATGTGAAATATTAGTTTATTAATTTATAGTGTGCAGATTTTTGCAAAATGTGAAATGTAAATGTTCAAAATGTGCAATTAGCTTGGATTAGGAAAGAGGGTCACTCTTTTGTAACAAATTTTCTTTCTTTTTCGGCACGTTAAACCGCTCTAGTTAAACCGCTCTAGTTAAACCGCTCTAGTTAAACCGCTCTAGTTAAACCGCTCTAGTTAAACCGCTCTAGTTAAACCGCTCTAGTTAAACCGCTCTAGTCAATTTTTCTTTGTTCAACCCAAAATCATTTAAAAATTTACCCAGTCAGTTTCCCTTGTGGTTTATTATTTAAATTTTCTTTCAATAACTTGCTTGAAATTCTTAATTTTTATTGTAGGCCTATTTATTTGTAATTTTTTTAATTTTTATTATTTGTTTATAGAATTGATAAAACCAGTTTGTTGTAAAATTCTAATGAACAATAATTATACAGGAATGAATACCACTTAAACAACTCATAACATGCTTGTTTGTTCTTCAATGTATTGTTGTGTTATTCTTTAATTTACATGATTTTATACAATGCTTCATCGGGATAATTTTTTGAAATTACTCAACAAATAAATGACCATCAAAGGTTACTTGGCAAGAAGTTCACAAACCAAAGTATACTTTGCCTTTAAGTAAATTGGGGTGTAATTCACCGGATCAACGAATGTACTTGTCTGTATACCTGGGCTTATGTGGGTGTGAGGGTTTGAGCGAATGACAGGGATTACTTAATAAAAACACTCGGCATTGAACTTTTGAAGTAACAAATTACATGTAAAATGAAACTTGGAATGACAATTAAACGTGGTAAAATGACCTATGTATATTCTTTTTTGTTATAAAGTTCACCATTTTAAACTCAATATGATTACATGGTTAAAAATGTTGGCGGGTAAGCAAAATCTACCCCCCCCCCTTCTCAGGCCCTCCCTCTTCAATCCCCTTTCCCTTTTACAGCTTCCACATTAGTTAACCCCCTCTTGTCAATTATTAAAAATAATTGTAAGGCGTTTAGAATCGTATAACAACAACAACAAAAAATAAGTTTATAACTTGTTGAGTGACTAGGATTTGGATATTATAACAACTGACTTGTCATTAGAGTGTACACAGCGTGTAATGCATGTTTTTCTTATCGCATTGCTTAGAGTACATGTAAATGCTCCAACATGTTTGACCTTGTTGTACACGAACGCAATAACATTTCCAATTAATTTTTTCAGATATCAAGTCAGTGACTTATTTTCAACAATTTAAGCATAATTTTTTAACCATAAAGAATAATTAAGTGCCCTAGGGCGCACCACACCAAATAAGCCAGAATTAATGCGCCAAGCTACTTATCATAATTTGTAAACCCACAACTTATTTTTAATTACAACGTTTTGGGGGTCATGCAATTAATAGATTGTGTAAATATAATAATCTATCACAACCTGGGGGTTCTGTGCTTCAACCTTTGAGGAGACTTGATAAATTTAGGCGTTAAAGTTGGCCCTATTTGAACGGGAAAGTGGAGAAGTGCTTCACGAAAACTGGCAGCAAGTCGGTTTTGGAAAAAAACAAATTTTCGCGTTTTTTTCTTCTGGGGTAGTTAGCAAAAATTCCAAACGGCTGACCTGGCACAAAATTGAAAAGAATTCTAAAGTTCAGTCGTCCGAAAATATGTTTGATTGGTTTTCAAGAGGCTGAGAGACTTACACGATTTTTTGAGTATTTTTGAATATTTATCATTTAGCATTGGTTCCTATGGGAGTTTATTTAGTGTGGTGCGCCCTTACGGGAATGATAGCGCCCTCTGGTGGCCAGTGGTTCGTGAGGGGTGGTGAGTATGGAACGCCAAAGAGGCATTTAATAATCGGTGATGGTCTTTTACAACCGGTGATCAAATTTTTAATCGCTGATGGTCTTTCGCGATCGGTGATCAACTTTAGCAATCGGTGATGCATATTCACGATCGGTGATGGTCTTACGCGATCGGTGGTCAACTTTAGCAATAGTGATGCATATTCACGATCGGTGATGGTCTTACGCGATCGGTGGTCAACTTTAACAATCGGTGATGCACATTCACGATCGGTGATGGTCTTACGCAATCGGTGATCAACTTTAGCAAGCGGTGATGGTCTTCTATTCATGACCGGTAATCAATGTTTTGATTCGTGTAGACTTTCACAGCTGTTGATTAGTTCTGCAATATCGGTATTATTTCGCTATTAATGTTTTATTTCACTTCATTAATTGAAAGTTTGAAAATCTGTGATTGTTCTTTACTTGGTTTCAAATTAACACCAATAATTGTTAAAGGCAAGTATCTTGATTTTTCTCATCCCAGTATCTACATTTAGTAATTTGTTTATAAATGATTAATATGGCCAAATTTCGTAAATGTATTTTGGTCATGGTCTCGCTGTTGAAAATGGCATGAGTTGCCTCAAACGTGAACTTAACATTTCTATGTTAACCTTGTCAACCTTGCCTGATCTACCCAGCAGTCCCAGCACTCAGAATAGTGGCTCAATAAGAACTATGCGCCAGTCAGGTGTCCAAGCTATTCTGCTTTAAATGCTCGCAGTATAAAGAACAAATTGTCCGAACTACAAGCCACTGTTCATCAGTGTTGGAGGTCTTGGCCGAGGTCTCCCCCTTGGTCTCGGAAGATCAGGTCTCGGTCTCGGACTTTGAGGTCTTGACTACAACACTGCTGTGGCATTTAACGATTCCGTCTATTGTTGCCATCACAGAAACTTGGCTTGATTCATCAATACCTGATGGATTGATTTTGGATTCCAATCACTATTCGATTTTTCGTAATGACAGAAACCGTCATGGTGGTGGAGTTTTATTGGCAGTCTCTAACGATCTCTGCCCATTGTCATTCCATCCCGGCACACTCTCTTTCAATGAAATCAAAATCGTTTTCGCTGAGCTTAAGCTGGGAGCTGAGCGGTGGCTTTGCGGGTGCTACTATCGACCCCCTTCGAACAATAATAATAATAATAATAATAACAACATTTATAATGCGCACATATCCACCCCAAGGGATGCTCAAGGCGCCTAACAAGGTATATTATTACCCCCTGGTCACTGGGCCATTTATTTCATTCCTTAAACCATCTCAGCTCCCTGGGGAGTATACAGCCTGTGCTGCAATATATGCGCTACTACACTGTAAAAACGGCGCTTAGCGTTTAAACACACACACAACATGTTTACACGCAAACATGTTTAGAAATATGCTTGAAAGCTAAATGGGTATCTCCTTAACATGTCAAAAAGCTAAACGTGTTGAGATTTGTTATGCTTGTTTTAAGTGAAGTTTTGATTTTAAACACATACAAAACATGTTTACACGCAAACATGTTTAGAAATATGTTTGTAAGCTAAATGGGTATCTCTTTAACATGTCAAAAAGCTAAACGTGTTGAGATTTGTTGTGCTTGTTTGAAATGCAGTTTTGAATTTAAACACATACAAAACATGTTTACAGGCAAACGTGTTTAGAAATATGTTTGAAGCTAAATGGCTACCTCTTTAACATGTCAAAAAGCTAAACGGGTTGAGATTTGTTGTCCTTGTTTGAAATGCAGTTTTGAATTTAAACACATACAAAACATGTTTACACGCAAACACGTTCAGAAATATGTTTGAAGCTAAATGGCTATCTCTTTAACATGTCAAAAGCTAAACGTGTTTTGAACTGGTTTGAACATTTGAATACACCAGAATGTGTTTACATCAATTGAATACGTTTGCTATTGGTATGAAAAAGCTAAGCAGCTAGTCATGATAGGCTTCCACGTAGGCATATAGGCCTTCCTTGGAGAGCGTTTTTGCTATATGGTATAAACACATAATTAAAAGGGTTTAAAATAATTCGCATTTTGGTAATACGTAACTTTACAAAGGTATCAAAAATGCTCCACACGTTTAGCCCCTCATGGCAAGTAAAATTGCTCAGGTAGCAAACGTACTAAAATGATGAACACACATTCTGGTGTATTTGAATGTTCAAACCAGTTCAAACCTGCACTGATCGCAACACGTTTAGCTTTTTGACATGTTAAAGGGATACCAATTTAGCTTACAAACATATTTCTAAACATGTTTGCTTGTAAACATGTTTTGTATGTGTTTAAATTCATCAGTTTGTTTAGAATGAAATGGGCGGGGTTTCATTAAATATGCACAAATATAGATCTCGGTGTTTATTCAAAACCATTGTAGGTATAACAGCCTTTCCTGCGCAGTAGTTTACACTTTAATGTGTGTAATTCAATTGAAGCAATTTTTGTTGTATCATATTGGCCAGCACTTCAAAGATTCACACCATGGGTAGAAAGTAAAGCCCAAAATGTATATAATTGGAACGGATTCTGAGACTTCAAAATGACCGTTTTCAGTATGACTGAAATTATGGCATCATTGCTCCTCAAATCATCTCTATGAAAATCATCTCGATGACCCGTTGAGATGATGATGATTTATCGATTCTCATGCCGAGCGTAGCTTGAGCGTTATGTTTCAGTAAGCAGGCAGGCGAATGTTGCAACATTTCTCTTTTCTTTTCTTCAGGTGTTTAAAAATTAAGCTTATTCTCTGAAACGTGTTGGATTCTAAACATGTTTAGCACTCACTATGAACCCTAAACACATTCAATCTAAACGTATCACAGGCTAAATGTGTCTCGGGGTAAACATGTCACAGAAACGCAAAATCTAAACATGTTGAGGGCTAAACGTGTGAAAAAAGTGGGTACAAGCGAGGCGTTTAGAAATGTGTTTAGATTCTAAACGCCGTTTTTACAGTGTAGGCTAAATCAATCACAAGAACCATCTCTGCCCTCACAGGGCCGATATTGTCCAGCTTGAAGAAACTTTAACCCCAATAGATCTGGACTCCTTTTCTGGCTTTTGTTTGCTTGGAGACTTTAACATTGATTGGTCTGAAAACTATTCAAGCCAGCTGAAATCTTCGTTGACCGATCTTGCCGATGCTTTGTGTATCGACCAACTTATCCAGGAGACCACTAGGTCATCTGCCGACTTTCAATCAAACTCCATTCTTGACCTACTTTTTACATCTCGCCCAGACCGCCTTTGTGACATTGAGGTCAACGCCGGCCTCTCTACATCTGACCATCATGATCTCCTTCCGGATTAGAGGATCTCCCGGTAAACTTCCTCGCCAAGTTCGACAGATTTACCAGTACCACAAGGCTGACATCCAACACTTTCACAGTTTACTAAGTGCTACTCCTTGTCTCTGGTAAATTTTTCGGACATCGACTCAGCCTGGCAGGAGTTTTCCGATCTTTTCTTTGCCTGTGTTCGTGATAGTATCGCGCAACTTCGATGCTGTGGCAAAACCAAACCCTGGATTACACCTGAGATCCATAAACTGATTTTGATGAAACGTAGTCTCTTTAAGAAAGCGCGTCGTGATGGGTCAGCCCATACTTGGAGCAGTTATAAACGGATCAGAAATACTGTTAAGATACAAGCTAAAAAGGCCAACAGTGTTTATGTAAATAACTTGTTTCAGAAAAAGGATAACAGGAAATCTTTCTGGTCGTTCGTCAAGTCCAAAAGGAAAACCCCTCATGAGACTAATTTCTTTGTACACAATGAAGAGAACTTCACTGACCCTTCACGCATCGCAGAGGAGTTTAATTCAATGTTTGCCAGTGTTTTTCTCTTCGACTGATGCTTCTAGGGATTTGCCCCTCACATCTCCATCACTCGACTTTCCCCCGCTCAGTTCACTGCAAGTAACAAGCCTCGAAGTTTCTAATGTGATATCAAATATGAGCGCCACCAAAGCCTCTGTGGACCGGATGGTATTACTGTTCGCATGTTAAAGCTAGCATGTCCGGCTTTTCTACCAGCTCTCACTGATTTTTTTAATCGATCGCTGGAATGCGGTCGTCTTCCACGACTCTGGAAACAAGCTAACATTGTTCCTGTTTTAAAAAAAGGTTTCCCTGACGTCAGTCGTTTGTAAAATTCTTGAAAAGAGTGTTTATCAACAAGTATTCAATCACTGCTCTTCGCATGGTCTCATCGCTTCACAACAGCACGGATTCTTTACCAGGGCGTTCATGCTCCACCGCATTGGTATCAGCTTCAACTTCTTGGATGAGTGCCTTGATCGCGTGTCCCTGCGGTGGATCTTATCTCCTTGGATTTTAGCCGGGCTTTTGACTCGATCTCTCATACAATGCTTCTTCGTAAACTTGAAACATGCTTTAACATATCTGGTTCTGCCCTGAATTGGATATGTTATTTTATTACAGATCGTTTGCAACGAGTTGCGTACAAGGGACATTTGTCTCAGTGGCTTCCTGTTACTTCAGGAGTTCCACAGGGTTCATTACTATAGGGCCTTTATTGTTTGTGCTGTACGCCAATGATCTGCAGCTTCACATCTCATGCAGTTTAATCCAATATGCTGATGACATTTTCATATTTAAGAACGTCTATGACACAACAAACCGCGATCCCATTCTTCAACAGGATTTAGACGCAATCGCCACCTGGTCACAACGCAACTATCTACGTTTAAACTCAAACAAATGCAAATCTATTCGTCTCACCTGGAAGCGATTGGAGAATCCTGTGTATGATCTTGATGGCTCCTCACTGGAGCATGTTAACTCAATAAAACTTCTTGGAATCACTTTTCAAAGTAACTTATCCTGGGACAAGCAAGTGAGGGACACTGTTCTGAAGTGTAACAGACTAATTGGCCTCATTCGTGCGATTGCGGGTGGGTCGACCTCTAGTGTTTCACTTCACCTGTATAAGACTTTGGTTTTACCCATCTTAGATTTTTGTTCTCCGGTATGGTGGGTTTTTAGTAAGAAACATATATCACAACTAAAATCAACACAGCGAAGAGCTAGTCGAGCCATCTTGAAACAGGGTTTCCAGGAACAATCTTATGAGGATCGTATCAGAACACTGGGACTTATGAACCTAACAAATAGAAGGGATTATATAAATATGTCTTTTATTTCCAAACTACTTGTCCAACCATCTAATGACTTCATGGGTAGCTTTTTAAAGTCATTTACTGTTAATTCCAGACATCTTACATTTTATCATGGTAAAGCTCGTACAGATAAATTCAAATACAATGGCATGGTTCGTTTTCCAAATTTCTTTTCTAATCTTGCTCCTGAAACGAGGAACAGTCTCATCACTGAACCTTTCCATGTTTTTAGATCCAAAATGAGAGAGCATTTTAACTGTCTTTGATTTTTGCTCATTAATGTTTTTAATCTCCTTTTAATCAAGTTTTCTTGTTTTGCTTTGCTTGTGACCCTATTTGTCTTTTATCCTGTCTCCTTAAGTGAGTCACGTTTGCTTCACATTTTGTATTTAGGTTTTTGTATATAACTTTGTAGTAGAGGATTTTATTGGGTCTGACACATCTATGATGACAGTTTTTAAAACTTTTGTCTTGACCCGGACAATTTTAAAAATGTATATTATGTACTTTTGTCCGAAGATTTAAAAAATAAAATAAAAATAAACTTGTCATTTTGATAATGTGGAATCAACTGCATTTATTTTTTTGTAATGAGGGGTGTCTGACCACATTTGATGTGTATTATTTTGCGCACTTCACCAGTGACCTTTTAAAAAACAATCTTATGTATTGTCGGTGTTTTTTAATGTTAGTTTGAAATTATGAAATCAAATTATTAAAAATTAAAAAAGCTTTCAAAGTAGGCCAGTCAATTTATGAATTTAGTTTTTTTATATTTTTATCAAACTTTAGCGAAACGAAAGAAAAACAAGCAGAGCTATACATAAAATGTTAGATCGTTTTTAACAGTCACGTTAACTAATCAAACAAATTCAAAATAATTTAGTTTTACAAATGGTAAGACTGGCGTTGCATATCGGTAATTATTCTACCTTTTTGAAGGCTACTGCGTGCACGATATTGTTAGACTGAAAGTTAAAACGCCCACGCCCCCCGTCATGCAACCCCCCCCCCCCCAAAAAAAAAAAAAAAAAAAAGAAGAGAGAGAGAGAAAAACACCAAAACATCACATAAACCACCCACAGGCACTTACCTCACTTTATAATGGGCTTTGCCTTTATTTCCTTATAAAAAATAATAATAGTGTTATAGCAGGTAATGGTGAAATCTCAACTGTTTACATTCCAAGGGTAATTATCTCCATACTTGTTAATAATTATGACATTAAGACATTATGACATTATGACATTTTCGTGGCACGGAATGATTACATTCGGCCCAGAATCTTTGCCTTGTCTTAGGAACATTTTCGAAAATTATTGATAAATTTAATTGAATAATGTAATTGAGCTCGTGGCGCTTATATTATGGGCGGATATCATAATCAACACAAAAAAATGCTTAGAATTAATTCGTTATTAACACCAAACTTGGTGTAAATTGTTGGCACTATTTATTGGTGTTTAAATATATATTCGCCCACTACATTCTCCAGTCACAATGACAAACAGGGCAAATATAATAAACTGATACGGACCCCATCCATAAAACCTGTAAACATTTATTTTTGCAAACTTATGGTTTTCAAGTCAACAGTCATAAAGAGTGACTGAATCGGACAGGGCCATCATTTATTTACTATTTACCAAGTCAGTCGATGACCGGTGTGGTGCGTGGTGTGAACTAGATAGACCATCACCGATCCCTAAAGTTGATCACCGATCGCAAAGGACCATCACCGATCGTGAATATGCATCACCTATTGCTAAAGTTGATCACCGATCGCGAAAGACCATCACCGATCGTGAATATGCATCACCGATTGCTGAAGTTGATCACCGATCGCCAAAGACAATCACCGATCGTGAATAATATGCATCACCGATTGCTAAAGTTGATCACCGATCGCGTTAGACCATCAACGATTAAAAATTTGATCGCCGGGTAAAAGACCATCACCGATTATTAAATGCCTCTTTGGCGTTCCATAGGTGAGAGCAGTTTGGAGAGCGGTTAGGTTTTCGTGGTGCATGTGCTGGAGCGTCTTGGAACCAAGACTAGGTGCACCCCCAGCCCACCAGTAGTCTAGACTTGATTCAAGTCCCTTTCTCGTGCGAGGTCCCTCATACACAAACGCGCCAGCATGCAGCCACAGACATATAATACCAGTGCGCCCTCACCGACAAAATGTAGCTATTGCGCGCGGAACAGTTTGGGGAATGCAGAGCGCAAAGTAATAGTTTTCTGACGATGAGGCAAGGAAGGGCCTTGCACGGGATTGGGACTTTAGTCAAGTCTACGTGAGAAGCAGCAGATCAGTCTCGCGAAAAACTTGCTATTACTGTTTCGCTATCACTGTTCGTCCGGCAAGTCTAGTTTCGATGCGGCTCATGAAGTAGACTTGACTTCAAGTCTGAGATCGCGGTTATTTCTCTGCATCAGCCACGCAAAATTCCCCCGCAGATTTGCTATCACACGCTCCAACTCGAGGTTTATCCATAAGAGGGCGCTACTTCAGGTAATAATGTATCGGCTATCAGTATCAGGTAGACTAAAAACCACGATCACAGACTTGGAACCAAATTAGTATACTCATGTAGCAGCCATCGAGGCTGTGTAGCAATGGATATAAGGTGTTTTGTTCTGTCTTTGTTTTTGGGTAGGCGAAATGTGTGCCAATCCAGTTATACATTTTTTGCAACTCAAGGCTGCCTAGAATTAATGTTGGTTAATGTTTGTACATTCCGACAGAACCACGATCTCGGTCGAGGGGGAGCGGTGGGGGGGGGGGGGGGGGGGGGGGGGGGGGGGTATGGTGTTCTAAAAGCGACAGATGTGCGTCGCGTCGTGCCGTCGCGTCGCCTGTTCCGTCGTCCGTCGCGTCGCCCGTCGCGTCGTGCCGTCGCCCGTCGCGTCGCCTGTTTTTCAATTGATTTGCATGGTGACTTGGACATCCGTCGTCCGTCGCGTCGTCCGTCGCGTCGTCCGTCGCGTCGTGCCGTCGTCCGTCGCGTCGTGCCGCCTGTTTTTCAATTGATTTGCATGGTGACTTGGACATCCGTCGTCCGTCGCGTCGTCCGTCGCGTCGTCCGTCGCGTCGTGCCGTCGTCCGTCGCGTCGTGCCGTCGTCCGTCGCGTCGTACCGTCGCGTCGCCCGTCGTCCGTCGCGTCGCCCGTCGCGTCGTGCCGTCGCGTCGCCCGTCGCGTCGTCCGTCGCGTCGCCCGTCGCGTCGTCCGTCGCGTCGCCCGTCGCGTAGCTCGTCCAGTCGTCCTATATATTGTGCCTCCTGGTGGCGCTGCAAGAGACTGTGCATCATGGTACAGTTCAAAAACTAATGACTTTTTCAGTGGCACTCTTGTCCATGTTGTGAAATGATGACAAACGTATGATGTTGTTGTTGTGTGGTTGAAGTGTCATTGATGAATCGAAAATAACCCCCATGTTCCGAGCTTCCGAGGGAGCTATCAGAGCAAGTTACCGATGGAAATGTATGGCACATTATTAATGTTATACACCGTTTTCAAATTTTCTCAAAGTGATTTGTTTCTTGTAATGTGTCACTTCGTGTAACGTTACTCTCTATTGTGTGATCCATAACTCTGTCACTTCTAAAAATCTCACACATGTTAACAATTCAAAGATGAAACCGTCAATTTGGAAAAGCCGTTCAGGCCAAATGAAAGGTATCAGTTAATAAACCTGCTTGACATGACTATAGGTGACAGATAAATCATACTCGACCATTGTGTCACTCCGTAATTTATTGCCCAATCAGTATTGAAATGAACATTTACAAATTTATCATCAAGTTAGAAACACCAAGGACTCATGACCATGTATTTTGTTTTAATGTTAGAAACACCAAGGACTCATGACCATGTATTTTTTTAATGATTTGGTGTTAAACAAAGAATTGTAAACGGGCCAATTACCACTTTAATCACTACTACATGTACTCTGGTAAATTAACTCTTCTGTCATATTATGGCATATTATTATTTACTGTGAAAAAGGCATGCACACATAACTTCTGTTTAAAAAAACAAAAAAACAAAACAATGGGAAATGACCGAAAGTAACAAACTTACTATTTCCAGCCAGTAATTCTATTTGAATATTCGCCATGAAAATTTACTTTATTAATGAACACTAGTTAATTTTATCACCTTTTTCTTCCGAAACATTTCTCATTGTTAGAGAAGTTTACCCCTTCCCACTCAAAGTTTAAAAAGGGAAGGATGTAACAATAATTATCTGTTTGGTTTAAATTTGGTGTGAGAGTTTGTTGATGTAATTTTACTTCTTGTGTTTACTGCTAGAAGATGTTTCTCCCTTTTGATGGCTTATTATGTAACAGGTCCAGAAAAACCGTGTTCAGTAGGAGCATAGAGAAAGGACCACGGAGAGACAAGTGTCTAATAATATGTTCCCTTCCACTGTTTATTCCAACTTAATCTCTTGTAGCACCCTGGTACAAGTTCATTTCAAGGAATCGTCTGTAATAAACAACCCTCTTGTTTAATCCTTAATCCTTAAGTAGTGGTAATTAAGTCACCCATTAAATGTATTATAGTTTACAGATAGCAGCCTGTGTGTTCTCCCACCATCACTTCTTTGATTTTATGTACTGGTGGTTCTTCATGTTTTTAAGTTTTGCCTGTTTCAAGTCATACTGCTATGGACTCGATTTTAGAGCCATTTTGATTTTAATTTGTAACCTTCCTTGGCACATGTGTTTTGTTGTTTTTAGTGGTTTTTATAAATCCTGTTAGTTCAGTATTGTTACTGTTGGTCTTGGTTTAGAATTCACTTGATTTATTGCTTTACATGGTTTTGCTTTTGGTCATCGCTTCATAATCAATAAAGTAATTTTTCATCGCTTTATAATCAAATAAAGTAATTTTGTGCAAGCCCACCAACCGTGTGGATAATAATTTAGGTAAATTTGATCTCAAGAACTGGAGACCGATTAGCCTTTTAAATGTGATTACAAACTGTTGGCCAAAGTTCTCACAAATAGGTTAAAAAAGGCCATGCCTTTCATAATAGGTGACGAACAGACATGTGGTGTACGTACCGGGGAGAAAAAAACACGACAACCTCACACTTTTGCGTGATAGCATAGATTATATTAATTGGAACAATAAGGAAGCAGCTATTTTAAGTATCGATCAGGAGAAGGGTTTCGATAGAAATAATTGGAATTATATGTTTACCATGCTTGAGAAAATGGGGATTCCCCCCAAATTCATTCAATGGATCAAGCTTTTATATAGTAATCCTGAGAGTTGCGTCATTGTAAATAACTTCATTGGCAGACCTTTCCAAATAAGTAGAGGTATCAGACAAGGGTGTCCCCTAGCTGTCTCCATTGTTATATGCAGTCTGTGCGGAAGGTTTAGGAACTCTAATTAGAATCAATAATGGTTGCATGGTATTCAGTGTCCAGGTGGAACTGAATGTGTTAAAATTATCCAGCATGCCGATGATGCCACGGTTTTTATTTCTAAAGAAAGTGACTTTCAAATCATTACGGATCGATGTTTTGTATAAATATTGTAAAGGTAGCGGGATCTAAGGTAAACACAAGACCTCGGGTCTATGGCTTGGCAAATGGAAGAACAGAATGGACAAGCCGTGTGGCTTCAACTGGAACAATGATAAATTGAAAATTGTTGGTCTTCTTTTTGGAAACAATGTTACACCGGCTGACAACTGGGACCCCGGAATAAGCAAACTTAAATGCATGTTAAATATGTTTAGACAGCGGGACCTGACCCTGACGGGCAAGGCCGTTATTGTGAACGTCATGGTCGGAAGCAGACTAAATTAACAACATTGTCTCTTGCCCGGAAGAGTGTGTAAAGAAAATAGAAAACATTATTTTTAGTTTTTACTGGTCAGGTAAACCGGACAAAATCAAGCGTGCCACTATCACCGGACCTCGATACATGGGAGGGACAGGTCTTTTGGACGTCAGGGTCAGGTTACGCAGTCTAAAACTGATGTGGTTGAGTATTATATCAAAAGTAATGGTAAATGGAAATCCTTCTTTAACTATTGGATCGAGAAACCCGGCGAAAGCCATAATCTTGGTTGGTATGTGTTAAAACCAAGAAAAAGTCACTGCAGACCACTCCCTTTAATATGGACCTTTTTGCAGCCAACGAAAAATCAGGGGGTGTTTTCAGACCAAAATTCACCTCAGTTTTGGAAGTATATTATCCCTCTCTGGCATTAAATTCAGTGGTTACGATTAATAAGGATACAGATTTAGCGAGTCCTGTTTTAACAAAGAATAACATCATCAAATTTCAACATGTTGTTAAAAATAACAGACTAATTACCTTTAAGGAATTGAAGTGTAAAATTAATTGTATCACTGCTGGACGCATAGGTAAACGTCTTGAACAAAACATCAATCCAGTCCTCTTCAAAGAAAAACGTTGTGGGCCTAATAACCATCCAAGCAGGTGGCTGAAGTTCCAAATTGACCATGGGGATCAGGGTTTGGTACCGTTTTCTAAAATTACCACGAAATTAATGTACAAATCATTGAAGGTCAAAGAATTTGTTTTTCCAAAAGCACAGGAAAAGTGGGCCTCGATTTTAGGCCTCACTGATAAGTTCGACTGGGCCAATATTTGGACCAAATTATTAAAACATGAACAATATTTATGGACGCCAAAGACAAGGACATCCTTTTTAGACTTTATCACAGGATTCTGCCAACCCGAGATAAACACGCATGAAAATCATAGATACAGTCGACTGTCCTTTCTGTAAATCCGAGACTGAAACTGTCGAACATTTGTTTCTATATTGTAATGAGGTGGTTGAACCCTGGTTATACGTCGAATTTTTAATTAGGAAACAAACTGGCTGCCGTTTCTTTTGTCTCAGTGATTGTATAAGAATTTCATGTATTAATTTGTCATTTGTATCTATGATAATTGTTGGCATGATGATCAATGTTATTTGGAGAATCCGGTGTGATCTGGTCTTCAATGAGGACAACGTTTTCACAAACACAAACATTATCAAGACCTACAAAGAAACTCTCAGATCATTTCTACTAAGGGAGAGGAATAGCTAGCTCCAAACAAGTAATTTTAACAAATTGTACAAATTCCTGTGTACTTTCAATGAAGACGAGAGTCCAAAATTTATGTTCTGATCAAAATCGAATTTTGTCACCTCTCAGTTACTGTCCTTTGTGTACGCCTTAATTTTAATCTTTTTACTTGTACTAGTTGCTTTTTCATGTTTTGATCTTGCCTTTGTTTGATAATAGGCCTATCAACTTTTGTTCATTGTCCTTTAGTTTTGTAGTAACCTGTACTTGTGTACTGATCTATCAGTACTTGCTTTTTTGTTCCATAGTAGATGTATATACTTCAAGTCTGAAATCGCGGTTATTTCTCTGCATCAGCCACGCACAATTCCCCCGCAGATTGGATATGACACGCTCCAACTCACAAGACGGAGGTTAATCCACAAGAACAAACGCCCCTATCTCTCAGGCAATAATGTATTGGGCTCTCAGGTAGACTAAAAACCACGATCACCAAGTCTACATGACCCCCATCATGCAGACCTTTACCTCGTGATTATATTTTGCAATATTGCACGTACTCATCTAATGAAAGACTAGCCCTAGAGGACTTTCACCGTTGTATTCAATAAAGTGATGTCCAGGAATACTTGTGAATCAATATTCCATGCCCAGTTTGGTTTTGGGATGCTGGGGTTGGGATATCAACATATATTTTTTACTAGTTCCTTGAAATAATTCAATACAAGATGTTCAAAAAGTACATTTTGTTTGACCCTTCACTTGCTCATGGTTAATTTCAGTTATAGTTTATTTCCACTCAATATATTTACTACAAAGTACAAGGATTAAACAATTAGAAGAATTCAGTGGTGGAGGTCTCTTAAAAGCAAGTAGTATTTGTACACAGTTAAAGAATTAGTTTGTTTGCACTTACTTGGCATAAGTTGCCACAAACCACAGAGCAACCCTTGCTCTATGCACAAACTAATAATATTATGGTGCACAGAACTGCGAACTCAAAACTTCACTTCACCTACAACTTTGCCATTTTAGAGCAGATGTCTTACCACTAGACTACCAAGATGTTTTTTTTTTAAATATAGGATTCAAACTGCCTTTAGCTACCCGGCAGTAAAAATACCCCTGAACCCCCCCTCCCCCCAATAAACCCAATACCAAACAGGGCCTAACATCCCCAAGATGCAAATCTAACATATATCAAATACAACATACTGAAGATGTTGAACTAGAAACTCACAAATAGGCAAGCAAAATTACAGAGTATATGTAAACACGGGTTGAGAGAAAAATCAAATGGTCCTCATTGGGATTTGAACCCAAGACCCCCGACACTCCGGGCAGATGCTCTACCAACTGAGCTATGAGGCATGAGTATGTAGACACAATCTTCAATGCTGCACCACCAAGTCCTCTTCGGATCCAGTACTGTACTTTGATGAAATGGGAAACTGATCCATGATAGGTACGAAGATACAATATATTTTGCTTTGAGCAGTTGCATTCAATCATTCGCTTTATAACAATCTGGTTTTATTGTTGTTTTAATAGGTTAATCTAAATTCATGTGTGATATTTTTAAATTTGGTGAAAACTTAACCTATATGTATGTTGACAATTATTTACTACAACTACAATTGGACATTTTTGCGTTTTCACAATTACATAATTACACAGCATCATTGAAATAATTTTGCTAAGTTTGGCCATACTGGTTTACATAACCTGCTTTAGTTATGGGCGCAGATCAAGTTGACATTTATTTAATCTTTTTTAATCCTTAAATCCTTAAATCCAATTAGCTTGCTATCAATGTTTACCTGTTGCAAGCATACTGGCAAAAAAGAACATGAAACTGATTCCATAAAAACACTGGAAAGCAATAATGTATGCGCAGGTGACTTGTTTTTACTGTATTATATGCATGATCACAACAGTTGAGGTTTTTTTAAATAAAGATTATTGATAATCATCTTCAATTCGGAGAGTTTGTTAATTTATTAAAACAAACCAATTGTATTACCTTGAACTTTTGCTTTTTTAACTTGAATTAAATCTGTGCTTGATACAAACCCTTAGCAGATATTAACTGTTAATTATTAAGTAATTTTCCCAAATGAGGCAATTTTGCCACTGGCTTGCTTCAAGGCCCAGAAAATGATCAATCTTTAACAAACATTCTGTGTTATCCCATAAAAAGAGGAAACAGGCTTGCAAACTTTATATTGTTTTTTGTTAGTTTCCTATGGCACTAAAAACTAAAAAAGAAAAAAATATATATTAATAAATCAGCTGACTAGCTGAAAAATTACACATCTGATCCTTTGTACAGTCATGTGGCCTTTTTAGGCTTGTTCTAAATTGCAGAATAAAGGTATGTACATTTTATTTACAAGCGCGTTCTTTTTTCATTGAAAATGCAAAATTTGAAGCCCTGTAAATTAAGGCCCTTATGGTTTACTTTAGACTGTACATGGCATTATCTGAGAGTCTGCATTGCACCATCTTTAGAGCTTATTCCTCCTGTTCCAGATGACACTTCTTTTTGAGGTTTGACACACTGAACTTTTGGGGCTAGCAGTCTTTCTGTCATGATACGAGCATAATGCAATCGACTTGCTAACTCTTTGCAGCACCCAAACTTCTCAATCATACTAAGACGGAATGTACGAAATTGTCGATTCTCATCAACGTAAGTCACAGCAGCCATTAACGGACAAAGAATAACCTTTGTATGGTCCTGGAAAAAGTTGATCTGAAACAAAAGACAAGGCAACTTTACTTTAAGAAAAAGATATTTGTTTCGAGTAAAATAGGATTGATATCAACTGAATAGTGCCTTGTAGACGGACAACCAAGACAGCTGTGTACAATAAATAGTTACAGAGCCAACAAACACCTACACACAAAAGAACATCCTGGGGGGATCTGGGCCCAATTTCATGGCTCTGCTTACCGTTGAATTTGCATACGATCCTCATTCTTTGCTTACAGGGCAAGTGCCGAATTTCTGTGCTAGCTATGTAAGCGAAGAATGCCTAGTAACATGGAGTACGCACGCACACCAGCAAAAATTCTCTGCTCAACAGTGACATACGCTTGACATAAGCACAGAATTCCCTGCTTCCATTAGCGCCGATTGTTTGCTTACTGCAAGCAGAGCCATGAAATTGGGCCCTGGTATTATGGCTCCTTTGCACACTCAAAGTGACAGGCATTGAAAACATGGTGGTAGTGTACTTGTGAAATGGAATGCAAGAGCGTGTACTGCATACCTGCCTACATTGAAAACTCGGAAATAGAAACACCAGTTTTTACGAGTTCAAAGATAGCAACGCAAGAAGTTGTGTGAGTAAAGCTTAAAATGTACATAAATCATTGTAACGGCACCCTCTTTTGCCAGATCTTTTTCATTGCTGTCATTGTCAGAAAAAGGAATGTTCTGATTTTTTGCGGCCTGTAATCTCAGCAGCCTGTAAAACAGTTGGCAGGTATGGTACGTGATAACAAGAAGACTGAGCAGTTATTACACATTGCAATCATGCACAGTGTATACAAGTGAACTGCTTGAGAAGAATGTAAAACAATTACTCTCAATGAAAAACAAAAAAGGGCATGCCAATTACCTATCAAGTCCCAAAAAGTAATATTTAACAAAATAATATGCCCTGCTTTGTTACAAAAATTTTGCATACAGCAGTGTATTTTAAACAAAATTTCCTATTCTGAAACAGAAGTTGAAAGATAATCCTAATTCCTATTTCTGATCTGCAATCATTATGTACAATTTGCATTGAAGAAGTCGTGCACTTGCAATACCTGACAAAACAAACCGTTTTGATATTGTTGCTTATTACACTGAACATCTTTTTACAAGCATTTATCATCCCCCATGTCCCATTACAATGTTGCTGGTTATAATCCAAATCAAGAAGCTAACCATTTCAGATTGTTTTGTGTTCCCAGCATGTAACAACATTTAGATGTAAGAACATTCAGTATCCTAATCGAATGATTACTTCGTAGCGCCATGGTAGCTGGGGCTGTATACTCCCCAGGGAGCTGGTCGAGAAAGATTAGAGAAATGTTATTGGCCCAATGACAAGGGCACTAATGTAAAGCACATTGATATGTTATTGTGAAATGCGCTATATAAGACTTAGTTATTATTATTACTATTGAAAGGGTATGTTATTGCCAATAACATGTAAATTAAAAGATGACACGAACTGAAATCATGGCAATATCCATGGTCACTTTTTAGTTGTTATTGAAAGTAGGATCCTACCTGAAGTGTTCCATTGCTCAGATGCAAAACTATTGCACTGCGTGTTCTGAACCATGTCCGAAGACAAGGTAGACGAGCAAGATTGTCCGATTCTAATGGAATAACTGCAGCACCAGTCTAAAACAAAACCAAATCATTTGCATTTATCAAAGATATCTCTAACCTGACAGGAACCAAACAATTTGAATCCTTTACTCATTCACTCAACTATAAAGTCAATGGATCATTTCTAAAAATAATTCTGCACTGCGAGTGGACATTTTTTGAAAGATAATCTGTATTTCCACCACCTTTTTTAGTTTGTAATTAATTTGTTTAAGACAAACTAATTTGTGCTTTTCTGGAGTGGGGTCCTTATGCCCGGGCCATGTCCCTCCAGGGACGAAGAGGATAGGTAGCAGATTGTTTCAAACTGACATTTTATACTCTACAGTATATTGATATTTAATGTAATGCTGTTTATAGGATAGAGGAGGATATTGTTTTACCTTAAGAAGGTGTTCACTCATGTAGTTACGGAAGTATTTCAACAGTGTGACCTTCTTACGCATTGTTTCTGGAAAGGTTTGCATTGTAGCAAACTTCTCTGTTCCATCACGCTCGATGTACTCTATATTTCTAAAGTCAAATAATAAAATACGTTTTCTTAGCATCGATTAATGCATTTACAAGCAAACACAAAAATACACTTAAGCAACCTTTATATTATATCAAAAGGGAATTTGCAAAAGTCATGTCACAAAATAGTAAAGAGCACACATCCACGTTTTTGAATCCCGCTAATCGAGGACTTCTCTTTGTTCTCCCATTGTTTGGACATACACTGTATTTTTTTTAAGCAACGTCCCCATTGGTTTTGTACACGAAAACGAAGCGAGGACGTCCTCGCTCTGTCAAACACCCGGATCCCTTTTGTTAAAGTCCTCGTTTTCAACGGGTAGACACGCTCACACACCCTTACAGATCCGGTTTGTGGGGTACTGCTATTGTTGTTCTATTATTCCCTTTTCTGAAGAATTCCCTTGTGGGGTCCAATTGTTCCTATTGAAATGACCTTGTGGGGTCCATTGTTCCATTGTTGTCAGGACCCCACAAGTGCCAATCCGTGCGAACACACGCACACACACACTCACACACGTTTGTGAATCCCGCTTACCGAAGACTTCTCTTTCTTCTCCCATTGTTTGGACATAGTTTTTTTTAGTGACGTCCCCATTGGGTTAATTTGTACACGAAAACGAAGCGAGGACGTCCTCGCTCTGGCAAACACCCGGATACCTTTTGTTAAAGTCCTCAGTTTGAATGGATAGGTAGGCATACCCAGAGCTGTGGGGACTTTTATACAATGGAACAAAGGTCCCCACAACGTTTTTCTTTGTTAAACTGGGTCCCCACACCAGATTCTTTAGAAAAGGGAATAATAGAACAACAATAGGAAGTCCCCGCACCGGGATGGATAGACATGCTCACACACACACATGCAGCCTTACAGATCCAGTTTGTGGGGGTCCTGCTACTGTCGTTCTATTATTCCCTTTGCTAGAGAATTCCTTTGTGGGGTCCATTGTTCCATTGTGTAAAAGATCCCACAAGGGCACCCCCTTAACCCTTTCCTTACCATAGGCGACTTTAGTCGACTGCACTAATACCCCCTCTTCCTTACCATTGGCGACTTTAGTCGACCAAGCTTACACACAAAAAAGCCCTCAAGCCTGAGCACAAAGGCCATTTGTAATAAAGCTGCAGTTTTGTCCATATTTGCCCTCCATACCCAAGCTTACCATCATTGGAAAGGGGAAGATCGGATCTTTCCAATGATGGTCAAATAAAATAAGGTTGCTATTTTGCAATCTCTTCAAACTGGAGTTGAAAGATCCGAAATGCCAAACACCTACGGAGCGCCATATATACTTGTGTACAAAAAAGTGTTTGAGATTACAGATCACACCAAGGAAAGAAAGACAAAGAACTTTGACATTTATTGACAGATCTCAATGATTTTTGGATTATAAGAAAGGAAATTCAATAAGTGAGAACTTTTTCATTACTTATTTTGCTGTAAAACAATGTCTTCAAGGTGATAATGGGGTTTGTAAAAATGGCCTTTGAACGAAAGCTTTCTGTTGTGTAAGAATGTGTGCTTCACGCTTGAGTGGTCAAACAATGCGGTTATCAGCAGTTGTTTATGTCCAAACAATTCGGTAAGGAAAGGGTTAAGCCCACACAGAAAATACAGAGTATTGTGATTAAATAATGCACACATTATTAACAATATGCCAATCTACACTTGTTTGATAAAACAGCTGTATGAAAGCATCTCAAGACAATTTGCTCAACAGCGCCCTCTCTCGACAATCAAAATTATTAATGATTTTCATGATCATACCAATCACCCATTAATTTAAGATTAGATTGACCTGGATACATGTATGTATCCAGGTCAATCTAATCTTAAAATAATTTCCCTTAATAGTCAACGTCCTGTTGACTATACATATGTACATGTAAGTGAGTATTGTTTAAAAACTTTAAACTGTTGTGAAAAGTGATTTTTGAGGGGCTTTGTGATTCCATGAGATCCACATTTAGTTTGTTTAAATTATTAAAACATTGTTGCCAATGATACATTTGATTGTTAATGTAGGCCCTATCAATCATTGCTAATAAAGGTGATTAGGCCCTATTGTTACATTTCCAATATAATGCATGTGATTGAGGTTAATTTGCATTCTTTTCAGTCCAGAATAAAAAACAAACATTGCACAGCTTTCTTTGAGCCATACCAATTAACAGCTATAGCAATTCAGACTTAATATTAACTGGATAAAAAACCAATCTATCTGAACTAAAACCGATAATGTAATAAAAGAAGTGGCAACGATGTCTTAAACGGCATGAGCAGCAGGGTCATGGCCGTTTGTTGGCATGCCACGAACGACCCTGCAAGGTTTTAACGGCCGTTATTATTAATTTTCATAAATATCCTTTTTGTAAAAATATTCATAAATATCCTTTTTGTAAATGCGTAATAATTTAAGAAAAAGTGTAATAATGAAGTTGATTTTTGTAATTTTTTTCAATTCCTGTCCTAATGCTCCTCTGCCAAATTGCACATAACAGTCAAAGCTGGTGCGTACTGTGCTGTGCGTATTAATAGATTTTACATTATGAGTATCAGTATGTATTGATTGCACCATGCGCTGCATTTAGTACCACATGTATTGATTGGCTCATCGGGGTTGTGATAGGCTGTTGAAAAAAAACCAAAAACTGAGCGCAAAGCACGAAAGCTCGAAAAATTGCAAGCACGACATGAAGCCCACTAATACATGTAACACTTTTTAGTTGTAAAAGCCCTACTCTGCAATCTGGGCGTTCTATATCTTCATTTTTTATAAATTTGATCTTAAGTTAAACATTTTTGTTTTTGTTTTTAATTTTAATTAATTAATTAATTATATATATATATATATAATTTTTTTTTGGGGGGGCAAATAAAACGGATTTCTAGTTAAAAACGGAGAAATCACATCCCTGCTTATGCACCGCATAAGCTTGTGTATACCAACATGCCTATATGGCTATGAGCACCGTACACACTTTAGCCAACTAGTCGTAAATTGCTTAAGTTATGTCTTTATCAGTTGTTTAATACCAGGTAAACATGGATATGTCAGGCCTTGTAACTGGCTGTGGTGCCCTCCAAAAATTGTTTCATCGGGTTTACCCCCCATAGGGGAACCTCTGGCCAATTTTCAAATTTATGTTTTTTTGTAAATGAACCCTTTTTCAGGGTAACTTATGCATTGTTATGTTATTTTGATAAGAATGGCCTTCATGACTTTTTTTAATTACATTTTTGGCCTTGGCACCCTCCAAAATTGTGCTTGCTCCAAGGCCACAGTGGCCTTGCCCTAAAAATGTTTTAATTCAAGACCTGTCAAGTGACCGAGTGTCAACCAAAAGAACTGCCTAACTGTCTGGGGGTATTTATTTATGAATGGTGGGAAAAAACCTATGGCATTCAGAAATTTGAGTCAACAATTTACCATGTTTTTAGTGTGTTTATCGTAATAAAATCTGTTTCATAATTGTATATTAAACTTTGCCAGCAGGGTAGCTGTTCCTGATGGTAAACTTTAAACGCAAATTGTGCAAAAACGCTTTAGAAAAATTAAAATTCAACTATATGAATTGGATCTATCATTGCCGGCTAGAAAAAAGTGATTAGAAATGGCGAGGAATGATTAACTTACTCTCCGTTAGATTGCAGTAATAGTTTTGTTGAATCATTGAAGAGCACACCAAAACTTCCATCACTCAACTGATAACCCAAGCCGTACTTGTCTGAGTAGTCAACCCACTTGCTGATCCATAAGACAGGTGAAGCAGCTGGGTCTTCAGCATCATCTACAATCAAATAATATCCAACAGGTTGGACAACATGAGACAATATGCATCACATGTCTTGCGTATTATGTTCGACAATATGAAGTGGTTATATTTTGGGTTGAACAAGGAAAAGTTGACCGGAGCGGGACTTGAACCTGTGAATTCTGACTTAATGTGCCAGCACTCTACTTCTGTTAAAGATTGAATGGCTTCCGACTGGCATGCCCATACAATAATATTGACAATTTAAACTACGGTGACTGCCAAGATTAGGGCTAGATAGCTCAGTTGGTAGAGCGCCAGCTTTTTAATCGGGAGGTCACGGGTTCAAGTAACGCTCTAGTCAATTTGTCTTTGTTTATTTTCTTTGAAAATTATTAAAAATTTACAGAATAAGTTTCTCTTGTAGTTTATTACTTGATGGTTGGTGTAAAAACCAAGTTTAACAATGTGAGGTTCTTAACATCTTGATTTTTGTGTTTTCAGCACCCTCTTTTGAGCTTTCAATATTCAGAAAATCAATGTAAGCCTACAGGAACGCTGCACACTGTGCAACTGGTTTTGGGCTTCTATTTGCCCAAAACTTTCCCAGGTCTCCCTTTTACATTGAGATAATACATTATAAAATAATAGCCATAGAAGTCAGATTCACCCATGCCAAAGCAATTTATTTTAAACATAAATCTATAGTTACTCCCACATGGAGAAGCCTGTTCAAACTCAACAATATGTTTGTATACAGAGTTCTTAAATGTTGTAATGTGTGGTGCTTACCCATTTTCTGATCTTGTATCTCTGATGGCTTAGAGTGGACCACTGACACAAGTTGAGCAAGTAGGTCAGTCATATGGCATTCTGTTGACATCAGATATCAAGATAAAAAGTTAAAAGAATGCAGCAATATTGGTTTGGCTAAACACATTTTGACGATTTACATCAATTTGTGAATGTTTACATTACGATTTTAATAAATTAAATCAAGCGTAATTAAGAGTGATAAATTATCAGTTATTCAGTTTTCTACAGTGTTCTTTCATTATTTGTAGCCTTTGCACATTATTTTTTGTAATTTTTCCAGGCCGAGTGACTTAAGGGAACTTCATTGCAACATTTAACTGACAGAAGCACCATCAAAGAGAAAGTTGCTCATATTTCACAAAATGCCAAGCTATACATTTCACAAAGTTTGTTTGTTTGTCTTTTTTGGCTCCTTTTGCTTATGAATGGCGTGCTGATCAGCAAGACTATTAGGGGAAACCATGCTTCGTCCAAATGTACAAGTGAACATTGTGACTAACCCAATGCACATATTTTAACATTGGAGGTTGCTAAATTAATTAAAGCAGTAGCTATGAAAAGCTGTTGAACTTGTCACTAAATAACATATGTGAATTTGTGTGACTGATAAAGACACCATACAAAGTATTTTGCGGGCTTGTTTTTTATTGTAGACCTAACTTGTCCTTTTTTGCTTAAACCTTCATGTGAAATTTTGTTTCTGCAAATGTGTACACAATTTCAGATTGCTAACCTTCAGGATGTACATAATGGTTATTTTGTATTTTTATTTGATGTTTACCTTCTCCGGCCTGTACAAGTTGAGGTCTAACAGAGCCAATTCTTTCCTTTCCAGAGGCTTGATTTTCATGATGTAACTGGGTGGATTTACTGGCTGAAGCTTTACGAAGCATTTCCATACCTGCCTTCAGAGCTCCAGAGGTTGTTTGCACATTCTCATCTAAAATGCCAAAACACCAGCATACCCAATAAAGGCTTTTCATGCATATCTTCATGTATACAGAGCACAACCAGTTTGTGCCAAGTTTAATTTTCGATTTTGAAATGTAACAAAAGCGACTGACTTGCATTTCTTAAGCAAGGCAAATAATGTTTGTTTTTAAAACATCACAAATGGACATTAATTTTTAAAGGCACTACACCACCCTGTAGAGAAGGTTTATGAACCCCTTGGTTCTGTGAATGACCAATAAAGTCACAATTTCTCGCAGTCTTCTGACATGGCATGATATTCTTCCTACTTTAATCTGATTTTTAATTGTTTTTCCCCGGAGAAAAACCGGTATTTTTTAAATTAAATGTCTGAAAAGTCTATAAAACCATGTATAATTATTATGTATGTAGGTCGGCCCTTGTACTAAATAAATTGTCCTACTTTTTTGTAAGGGCCAAATATCATGCCTGCTTCTGCCTCCCTCTGTTCACTAATCAATCTTTTGGGTACATTGCCAGACAATTATTATTTAGTTTGTTCTTTAACTGTTCTGTAGTTACTATTAACAAATAAAGCTAACTTTTGTCAAACAATTCTTACCCTTTAAGTTGAGTTCCTGGAGTGGTTTACGAGACACCATTGGTGCAAAACGTGGTGCAATAGTCAAGCAGGTGGTGGGTAGCTTAGGGGGCAGATAATCACTAGTGAAAAAATGATCTTCCAAAAGAGATTCAACTGAAGGTCTCTCGTGAGGATTATTCTTAAGAAGGCGTGAGATAAGAGAGCGTGCTGCAGGAGACACCTTACATGAAGATGGGATACAATATTCATTCCTCTTTATACGCAGGTAAGTGTCCTTCAGACACGAAGTTTCAAATGGAGGCTTCCCAACCAACAGTGTGAACCTGTCAAAAACAACAACAGTTTCTAAAGACAAAGATACATTGAAAATGTTGGCAAACCTGCCATTACACATTTACTGAAATAATTATCTTTGGAGCATGTACACATGTAGGTTGGAACAGTATAACGTACAAACAGTTAAGTGGGTTGGTTGAATATGTACAAACATGTAGGTTGGTAGAGTGTACAAAACATGTGTACAAAACATGTAGGCTGGTAGAGCATGAATTAATATTAGCTAATCATTTGCATTTGAATTTGTTTCAATATGCTTTGAAGCTAATTCAACTGGAGCCCATACGCCTATTAGATAAGTTGTGACAATTTTAAAAAGAAAAAACAATTGTATAATGAGGTGAGTTTTGAAAAAAACAGTGAAAAGTTAAACCTACATGATGCATCCAAGTGACCAAGTATCCACTTCATAACTGTGCCCTTTCTTAGCTAGTACTTCTGGTGCGATGTAATTTGGTGTTCCACATAACGTTCTCTTCCGTTCTCCTTCTTTTTCTATTCTTGTGGCCAGACCAAAATCACCAACCTGCACAATCAACAATGTACTTCAAATTAGGATTAGGGAGTAGAATATATTGGATATTACATACGTGAGGAGTGGAAGGGAGAACAATGTTTAGCCAGAAATGTGAAAAGAAACGGAGCAAGACAAAATGTGAAAAGGAAGAGCAGGACAAAATGTGAAAAGGAACAGCTAGCAAGACTGGATATGAAAAAGAACAGTAGAGGAAGACAAAATGTGAAAAGGAACAGAGCAGGGCAAAATGTAAAAAGGAACAGAGCAAGGCAAAATGTGATAATGAACAGAGCATGACAAAATGTGAAAAGGAACAGAGCAGGACAAAATGTGAAAAGGAACAGAGTAAGACAAAATGTGAAAAGGAACAGAGTAATCAATGTGAAAAGGAACGGAGCAGGACAAAATGTGAAAATGAACAGAGCAGGACAAAATGTGAAAATGAATGTGATAATGAACAGAGCAAGACAAAATGTGAAATGGAACAGAGCAGGGCAATATGTGAAAATGAACAGAGCAGGACAAAATGTGATAATAAACAGAGCAGGAGTGCAACCTCTGTGTGTGACTGTGTGAAACACAACACCATCAGCAAAAGCGCGCGACTAATCAAACTCCTTTTGCTGCAGTGGTTCAAGTATATATCCCTATAAGGGTATTGTAGCATTGACGGGGGTTGCAATGCACACAGGTTTAAATGACACAAGATTACAAATAACTGGCTTTTCTGTCCCTTGTTCCAGAGCTTTTTTGTACTGACTTTTACACCTGAGAAGAAGGCCGAAGCCAGAGGACACCCTCACTGGCGAGCGGGTTTCCCTGATCGACTGGCAGGGGCAGCCAGCAGTGCTCCACCGCGGAGTCGTGCTGGCGCCCACTACCGGTCAATCAGCACAGCCGCTTCAGTATTGATGGACAAGCCCTTGCTATATTCTTGATGTGCAATTTAGCACTCTCTGGTACATGTACATGTACATGTACGTACATTTGTAATAATGATTTTTGTTGCTACTAAATTTGTGAAAGTTCTAAAGTTTGTACACTTTGGCTAATAAATACTTTTTTACCTCAGTAAAACTGATATACAAGAGAAATTGTGCATTAGTTATAAATTTGCATAAAGATCAGAAAAATATTTGCATCCATCCCCTCTCTATATTAGCAAAAAAATTGAATAAAATGCAACAATAGGCAGAACTTCCAGATACTTAGTGTTTTTAAACAAAGCACTGTACAAATTTACAGTGAAAGTAGTATTTTAAAAAAGGATGCTAACATTCCTCCAAATGCTTACTCAAATAAAGTTTTACATTGTTTTGTTATGCTGAATAATGAAATAGAATAGTAAAAGGGAGAGCTCGATATACCTAAACCTTTCTTTTCTTTCAAAATTATGTAGGTTTTTAGGGAATACAGTACAGTTGGTGATGTTTGCCCTAAATATAGTTGTTGCAAACATGATGTGAGTGGCATGCTGGAGAAAACAAAATAAATGTTATACAAACATTTACCTTTAAATCCATTTCATCATCAATAAAAAGGTTGCCCAGCTTTAGGTCCCGATGAATGACCTGATTTCTATGAAGATACTGCATAGCGAGGATGGCATGACGCATGAAATAACGTGTTTCGGGCTCAGTGATTGCTCTACGACGTTTGTGTAACTCCATCAAAGACTGCAATAAAAGAGACAAAATTTGGTGGGCAATTCCACGGTAACGGAAGGCATTTTGACTCATTAAACTCATTAAACAACTTTTAAATCATGAGTATCATTAATAGTTTAATTAGTAACATCAAGCAAATGTCACAGTTTTATTACTTCTAAAGGACTGCCTTCGAAATTGCCTCCTTTTATTTGGCAGAATTACATTTAGTTTATAAAATATGAATATTAATGAGGTCGGTAACGGAAGGACAGCTAAACACATGGATTTTCCATAGCTATGTACCTGTGTGTCATGTGTTTTGCTTTTGAGACTATTTGGTTTTAAAGTTGAGAAATGGAATACTTTGGGATTTTCAGCTATATTAAAATACCAGTTTTCATTAGAAATTGTTCCTTTTGGTATTGTACATGTACATGTATACAGTACACGTAACGGAAGGACAAAATGTTTACTCAATTATACCATGCACAAAAAGTATTTAACATTACTTTTTCAAATAGAAAATTGCTGAAATGTGCAGTGTATGTAAGTGACATCTATTCAGACCTGGTATCAATTAAGAAAATGTTGATTGTAAGAAATATTATCTGCTAATTATTGAATAAAACAAAACACTGTTTTTTCTGGAAAATTATTGGTCCCAACAAGGCTGCTGATCAGTTCAACTACAATACATGTATTTCTTTTTAATCTTTCATGTAGATTATAAAAACATAAATACTTCTCAAATTATTGTCCAGCTAAATACGAGTTAAAAACTTTGCTTCTGGAATAGCTTCAAAGATCTTTCCCTGTTGTGCACGAATGATGATGGAAGCAACTCTTTATGATTTGATTTCTTTTGATAATTCCATAGGCCTACTTGTTGGTCATGTCGGTGAGGTCCTTTGCAAAGAACATTTTGGCCCTATTTATCACTAATATGAAGATGGGTCAGATAAATTTATACACATCATGCACTTCAGTTACTAAGGCAGGGCAAAAATACTTGATGTAACCAATTAAACTGTTAATGGTACTCATGATTTAAATACGGGTTGTTTAATGAATCAAAACGTCCTTTTGTTACCGTTGAATTGCAATAACAAGTTACAACATAAATGTGGCATTTCTAAAGACGCTGTCATGGGGTATACACCTCACCTACATCAGTAAGTCAAATGCTACAAATGGCATAAAATTTGATGAAAATAGAAGTTGTCCTTCCGTTACCAATATGGTAAAGGACATGTTTTTTATCATTACATATAATTAGTAAACAAAAAGGACAGATGTCAGTCATAATTCCACATTAAAAAGGCCTACTAAAACTTGCATTAAAAAATAGGATTAATTGCATTTATCCTACAACTACATAGTTTAAAAAAAATTAAAATATTAAGTTTTTTGGTATTGGAAGGACATTCTACTGAACCAAAATACATGTACATGTACAATGTATGTCAAGTCACTGCTGAAGCGTAAAGTACGCAATAAAAACAAATTTGTCACTAATTTTTTCAAGATTTATACATACTTTCATGTGACATGGATAAAAAAATGAAAATTGTACCCATATTTTATGCATTATTTTCTTTAATAGTTTTACATGTACATGTAGGTCAGTATCCTATTTTTGGCTCTATAGTAACTGGATTATTGATTTATCGTCATTTTGGGGTACCAAAATGTATCAAATTCATTATTCTGAGTATAAATCTTGAAAATATAGACTGTTAGTGTTATTAGCTTTCGATTGACGGTCTACATAATTTGTTTTTGTGACATGCATTTCAATTTTTTGACGTATTGCCCACTTTGGTGTGGAATTGCCCTGAAGCCAAAATTAAACATGTTTCACTGTATGTACTCCAAGAAATTTCACAAACTTTTATTCCAATGTTTCAAAATACATTTCAAATGAAAGAAAGGCAGGATACATTACCATATGTATGACCAACTAATTACCCTATCTGAAAGATCTTTATCAGTATACGCTACGTTTTTCTTACCCGCCTTCTGCAAAGCTCAAGTATAATGTACACATTATCGTCATCTTCAAAGAATCCATGAAATCCAACTATGTGCTTGTGGTGAACACTGCGATGAATAGCAATTTCCATAGACATCTTAAATAAGAAAACAGCATTGCAACAGTTAATCACATTGATTTTGACCTTTTGCACAATGCGGAACGCACAGGTCTCCACACAATGCAGAACACACAGGTCTCCGCACAATGCGCATCTACCATTTCAACCATTTTGGAAGTCAATTCCTTTACATTTTGACACTCAAAATTGCGGACAACTCTGCTGGAATTTGACATGGGGGCTTGTGTATTATGTGTAAATGCTAGTAATTGTTTCTTGAACCCAATAATTACGACAATCTGATCAGTTAGTCTTTGAATGAAAAACAGCAGAACAGACTGTAAAAATTCACCTTGTCCTTTTGATGTGGCTTCACTAACAAAGCCTTGGATACAATTTTCCCTGCATAGGTTGTGTTGGTTGCCACATCAATCAGCTCATAGCACTTCGCAAATCCACCCTGAAAAATTAAGTTGACATATTTGTAAAGCAGAAAAACTTACATGTACATTAATGTTGAATTTATAGCGGTTCCTACATTTTGTCTATTACACATTGTATTACACGTAATCAATAAAATACAAGTACTTACTTTTCAGCTTATTGCAGCCTAAAGAAACAGGATTCGATCAATGTTCTCTGAAAACCAATTATGGTTTATTGCCAACTTCAAAAGGCAACACAAAATGTAACAGTTGCGAAGTGCTCAATAATCAGCATTTGCTCCTCAGTATGAGTAGCATTCAGTGTGAACAAAAGTTAACAGCGTCTCATGTTGTCTACAATTGCTTTCAAAGCAAAATTGCTCGGTAAATTTATTCCCTGTTCAATAATTGCCATCTTTCCATGCAAGTGCCCACTCTCGAGCACAATAAAATTTGGAGTAGAAAAAATACACAATGTAGGCCTTGGGATTGAACAAAGAAAAATTGACTACAAACGGGATTTTAACTAATTAATAACTTGCCAGCGCTCTACAAACTCAGCTATCATGTTGTAGCCATGGGGGGGGGGGGGGGGGGCTTTTAAATAAATAACTAGACTTATTTGCATTTGTGAACAAATGCAGAGCTGTTTCGCTAATAATATTTTCAAATTACTCAAGTGAATATGAAAGGTTGTAGTGTGTACATAATCAAGTTAATATTACAATATTTTATGCCTTGTGAGATCGAATTCATTGTCTATATCTTGTAAAACTGTACCTTTAAGGTAATATAACCTGACAAATGATGACGTCATGATGACGTCAATTATTTTTCGAATCAGTTATGACATATCAAGCCTGATAAAAAAAGAATTTAGATTAAAGCATGTTCCGTTAGTAATTTCTGACTTAAAGGGGTAAAAAATGAAAAAATCATTACAAATCGTGTGATGACGTCATCATGACGTCATTACCAGTTTAACAGGAACTTGCCATTATCTAACGACTTGCCAAGTTTCAACGTGATCAGACCTATACTTTTGGAGATATACGACTTCAAAAAGTGCACCTTTAATGTCACGTCACGTGACCCCTGATGACGTAATCAATCTACAACTTCACACATATGTTGGCTGCCTGACGTTCATCATGTGTATCAATTTTGAAGCGATTACAACAAACTTCGCAACACACATCTTCTCAAAGTGCATTTTGGACAGTTTTCCAACAGCCGCTAGAGGGCGCTCTTGTGTATCGTGACGTCATCGGTATTTTTTTTAACTGCACACCCTTGCCGGACACTAACATCGTTGAAAGCATTTTCATAACATTTAGCACTTTTGAATTACAAGGCACTTCCGGTTTCGACCGGAAATAGAGGTCATATGAGATCAAATGATGACGTCATGATGACGGCAATTTTTTTTCGAAGCAGTTATGACGTATCAAGCCTGTTTAAAAAAGAATTTGGATTAAATCATGTTCCGTTAGCAATTTCTGACTTAAAGGGGCAAAAAATGAAAAAATCATAACAAATCGTGTGATGACGTCATCATGACGTCATTACAAGTTTGACAGGAACTCGACATTATCTAACGACTTGCCAAGTTTCAACGTGATCAGACCTATACTTTTGGAGATATACGACGTCAAAAAGTGCACCTTTAATGTCACGTCACGTGACCCCTGAGGACGTAATCAATCTAAAACTTCATACATATGTTGGCTGCCTGACGGTCATCATGTGTATCAATTTTGAAGCGATTACAAAAAACTTCGCCACACACATCTTCTCAAAGTGCATTTTGAACAGTTTTCCAACTGCCGCTAGAGGGCGCTCTTGTGTATCGTGACGTCATCGGTAATTTTTTTTAACTGCACACTATTGCCGGACACTAACATCGTTGAAAGCATTTTCATAACATTTAGCACTTTTGAATTACGAAGGCACTTCCGGTTTCGACCGGAAGTAGAGGTCGCGTGAGGTCACGCACACTGAATAAAATGAAGACCTAATTTATCCCTTCCCAATCCCGCAAACAGAAACCTACGGTCTCTTGTGGCTGATTTGATACAGATTTTCAAATATTTAAAATAGAAACATTTAAGATGACGTCACGTGACAGGTGATGACGTCATCATGACGAATTTGTTTTAGGACCTTCCTTGCACCAATGCCTTTCATCACTGAAAGTTTCATTGCAATTGCTCTTTAGGAACTATGCAAAGGGCCGCTTAGAACGAATTGTGCGTTATTTCAATGACTTCCGGGAGTCTGAAACAGACAAATAATAAAAACTAGAGCTCAATTGCATTTGTGAACAAATGCAAAGCTGTTTCGCTAATAATATTTTCAAATTACTCAAGCGAATATGAAAGTTTGTTGTGTGTACATAATCAAGTTAATAAATACAATATTGAATGCCTTGTGAGATCCAATTCATTGTCTAAAATATCTTTTAAAACTGTACCTTTAATTTAATATAACATGGCGAATGATGACGTCATGATGACGTCAATTATTTTTCGAACATATCAAGCGTGTTTAAGAAAGAATTTGGATTAAATCATGTTCCGTTAGCAATTTCTGACTTAAAGGGGCAAAAAATGAAAAAATCATAACAAATCGTGTGATGACGTCATCATGACGTCATTACATGTTTAACATGAACTTGCCATTATCTAACGACTTGCCAAGTTTCAACGTGATCAGACCTATACTTTTGGAGATATATACGACTTCAAAAAGTGCACCGTTAATGTCACGTCACGTGACCCCTGATGACGTAATCAATCTAAAACTTCATACATATGTTGGCTGCCTGACGGTCATCATGTGTATCAATTGTGAAGCGATTACACAAAACTTCGCAACACACATCTTCTCAAAGTGCATTTTGAACAGTTTTCCAACTGCCGCTAGAGGGCGCTCTTGTGTATCGTGACGTCATCGGTATTTTTTTTTTACTGCACACTATTGCCGGACACTAACATTGTTGAAAGCATTTTCATAACATTTAGCACTTTTGAATTACGAAGGCACTTCCGGTTTCGACCGGAAGTGGAGGTCGCGTGAGGTCACGCACACTGAATAAAATGAAGACCTAATTAATCCCTACCCAATCCCACAAACAGAAACCTACGGTCTCTTGTGGCTGATTAGATATAGATTTTCAAATAGTTAAATTAGAAACCTTTAAGATGACGTCACGTGACAGGTGATGACGTCATCATGACGAATTTGTTTTAGGACCTTCCTTGCACCAATGCCTTTCATCACTGAAAGTTTCATTGCAATTGCTTATCGGGAACTATGAAAAAGGGTGCTTGGAACGAATTGTGCGTTATTTCAATGACTTCCGGAAGTCAGAAGCAGAAATAATACTAGACTTATTTGCATTTGTGAACAAATGCAGAGCTGTTTCGCTAATAATATTTTCAAATTACTCAAGTGAATATGAAAGGTTGTAGTGTGTACATAATCAAGTTAATATTACAATATTTTATGCCTTGTCAGATCCAATTCATTGTCTATATATCTTGTAAAACTGTACCTTTAAGGTAATATAACCTGACAAATGATGACGTCATGATGACGTCAATTATTTTTCGAATCAGTTATGACATATCAAGCCTGATAAAAAAAGAATTTAGATTAAAGCATGTTCCGTTAGTAATTTCTGACTTAAAGGGGTAAAAAATGAAAAAATCATTACAAATCGTGTGATGACGTCATCATGACGTCATTACAAGTTTGAGAGGAACGTGCCATTATCTAACGACTTGCCAAGTTTCAACGTGATCAGACCTATACTTTTGGAGATTACGACTTCAAAAAGTGCTCCTTTAATGTCACGTCACGTGACCCCTGATGACGTAATCAGTCTAAAACTTCACACGTATGTTGGCTGCCAGACGGTCATCATGTGTATCAATTTTGAAGCGATTACACAAAACTTCGCAACACACATCTTCTCAAAGTGCATTTTGAACAGTTTTGCAACTGCCGCTAGAGGGCGCTCTTTACTATTATTACGTCATTGGTATTTTTTTTGAAAGTACATCTTAGCCGCACACTAACATCGTTAAAAGCAACTTCATAACATTTAGCACTTTTGAATTACAAGGCACTTCCTGTTTCGACTGGTTTCGACCGGAAGTAGAGGTCACGTGAGGTCACGCACACTGAATAAAATGAAGACCTAATTTATCCCTACCCAATCCCACAAACAGAAATCTACGGTCTCTTGTGGCTGATTTGATATAGATTTTCAAATAGTTAAAATATAAACCTTTAAGATGACGTCACGTGACAGGTGATGACGTCATCATGACAAATTTCTTTTAGGACCTTCCTTGCACCAATGCCTTTCATCACTGAAAGTTTCATTGCAATTGCTTATCGGGAACTATGAAAAAGGGTGCTTGGAACGAGTGTGCGTTATCTCAATAGCTTTTTTTACTGAAACAGGAAAATAAAAAAAATAAGAACTTTAACAAAAACAATAGCTGTTTCGCTGCGCTGCGCTGCGAAACAGCTAACTAGACTTATTTGCATTTGTGAACAAATGCAGAGCTGTTTCGCTAATAATATTTTCAAATTACTCAAGTGAATATGAAAGGTTGTAGTGTGTACATAATCAAGTTAATATTACAATATGTTATGCCTTGTGAAATCGAATTCATTGTCTATATATCTTGTAAAACTGTACCTTTAAGGTAATATAACCTGACAAATGATGACGTCATGATGACGTCAATTATTTTTCGAATCAGTTATGACATATCAAGCCTGATAAAAAAAGAATTTAGATTAAAGCATGTTCCGTTAGTAATTTCTGACTTAAAGGGGTAAAAAATGAACAAAATCATTACAAATCGTGTGATGACGTCATCATGACGTCATTACCAGTTTAACAGGAACTTGCCATTATCTAACGACTTGCCAAGTTTCAACGTGATCCGACCTATACTTTTGGAGATATACGACTTCAAAAAGTGCACCTTTAATGTCACGTCACGTGACCCCTGATGACGTAATCAATCTACAACTTCACACATATGTTGGCTGCCTGACGTTCATCATGTGTATCAATTTTGAAGCGATTACAACAAACTTCGCAACACACATCTTCTCAAAGTGCATTTTGGACAGTTTTCCAACTACCGCTAGAGGGCGCTCTTGTGTATCGTGACGTCATCGGTATTTGTTTTTAACTGCACACCCTTGCCGGACACTAACATCGTTGAAAGCATTTTCATAACATTTAGCACTTTTGAATTACAAGGCACTTCCGGTTTCGACCGGAAATAGAGGTCATATGAGGTCAAATGATGACGTCATGATGACGGCAATTTTTTTTCGAAGCAGTTATGACGTATCAAGCCTGTTTAAAAAAGAATTTGGATTAAATCATGTTCCGTTAGCAATTTCTGACTTAAAGGGGCAAAAAATGAAAAAATCATAACAAATCGTGTGATGACGTCATCATGACGTCATTACAAGTTTGACAGGAACTTGCCATTATCTAACGACTTGCCAAGTTTCAACGTGATCAGACCTATACTTTTGGAGATATACGACTTCAAAAAGTGCACCTTTAATGTCACGTCACGTCACCCCTGATGACGTCATCAATCTAAAACTTCATACATATGTTGGCTGCCTGACGGTCATCATGTGTATCAATTTTGAAGCGATTACACAAAACTTCGCAACACACATCTTCTCAAAGTGCATTTTGAACAGTTTTCCAACTGCCGCTAGAGGGCGCTCTTGTGTATCGTGACGTCATCGGTATTTTTTTTTAACTGCACACTATTGCCGGACACTAACATCGTTGAAAGCATTTTCATAACATTTAGCACTTTTGAATTACGAAGGCACTTCCGGTTTCGACCGGAAGTAGAGGTCGCGTGAGGTCACGCACACTGAATAAAATGAAGACCTAATTTATCCCTACCCAATCCCGCAGACAGAAACCTACGGTCTCTTGTGGCTGATTTGATACAGATTTTCAAATATTAAAAATAGAAACCTTTAAGATGACGTCACTTGACAGGTGATGACGTCATCATGACGAATTTGTTTTAGGACCTTCCTTGCACCAATGCCTTTCATCACTGAAAGTTTCATTGCAATTGCTTATCGGGAACTATGAAAAAAGGTGCTTGGAACGAATTGTGCGTTATTTCAATGACTTCCGGAAGTCTGAAAAATAAAAATAAAAACTTTCACAAAAACAATAGCTGTTTCGCTGCGCTTGCTGCGAAACAGCTAACTAGACTTATTTGCATTTGTGAACAAATGCAGAGCTGTTTCGCTAATAATATTTTCAAATTACTCAAGTGAATATGAAAGTTTGTAGTGTGTACATAATCAAGTTAATAAATGCAATATTGAATGCCTTGTGAGATCCAATTCATTGTCTATATATCTTGTAAAACTGTACCTTTAAGGTAATATAACCTGACAAATGATGACGTCATGATGACGTCAATTATTTTTCGAATCAGTTATGACATATCAAGCCTGATAAAAAAAGAATTTGGATTAAATCATGTTCCGTTAGCAATTTCTGACTTAAAGGCGCAAAACACTAAAAAATCATAACAAATCGTGTGATGACGTCATCATGACGTCATTACAGGTTTGACAGGAACTTGCCATTATCTAACGACTTGCCAGGTTTCAACAAGATCAGACCTATACTTTTGGCGATATACGACTTCAAAAAGTGCACCTTTAGTGTCACGTCACGTGACCCCTGATGACGTCATCAATCTAAAACTTCATACGTATGTTGGCTGCCTGACGGTCATCATGTGTATCAATTTTGAAGCGATTACAAAAAACTTCGCCACACACATCTTCTCAAAGTGCATTTTGAACAGTTTTCCAACTGCCGCTAGAGGGCGCTCTTGTGTATCGTGACGTCATCGGTATTTTTTTTTAACTGCACACCCTTGCCGGACACTAACATTGTTGAAAGCATTTTCATAACATTTAGCACTTTTGAATTACAAGGCACTTCCGGTTTTGACCGGTTTCGACCGGAAGTAGAGGTCGCGTGAGGTCACGCACACTGAATAAAATGAAGACCTAATTTATCCCTACCCAATCCCCCAAACAGAAACCTACGGTCTCTTGTGGCTGATTTGATACAGATTTTCAAATATTTAAAATATAAACCTTTAAGATGATGTCACGTGGCAGGTGATGACGTCATCATGACGAATTTGTTTTAGGACCTTCCTTGTACCAATGCCTTTCATCACTGAAAGTTTCGTTGCAATTGCTCTTTTGAAACTATGCAAAAGGCCGCTTAGAACGAGTGTGCGTTATCTCAATAGCTTTTTTTTACTGAAACAGGAAGAAAAAAAAAAAAAAAAAAAAAAAAAAGAACTTTAACAAAAACAATAGCTGTTTCGCTGCGCTGCGCTGCGAAACAGCTAACAAAAACTCTAACAAAAACAATAGCTGTTTCGCTGCGCTTGCCGCGAAACAGCTAAAAAAGTGGGGGACACAACCTGAAGTGGGAAACGTGGACTCTCTGATGTTGGTGATGCCAATTGCACCATGTTGCATAGGGGCCAACACGTAACACGTAACACGTATTGTATGTGAATTTGTCGTAACAGCCATCTAAGCACAAACTTCATGAATGCAAACCTTTTGGAAAATGTGCATCATTCATGATATTTATGACCTGTTCCTTGATATGAGGATGGAAATAGGGATTTTTAAAACTGCACTTGTATTTAATCATGGGATTTTTTTATTTACCAGGTCACAGAGGTTAGTTTGCTTCATGTACTAACGTCTGAGACCTGTTCCTTGATATGAGGATATAGAGATTTGAAAACAGCATTTGCATCTACTACTATTAAATACTAGTTTTCGTGTTGAATCTGAACTTAACAAAAAATAAACGTTTGACATATTCTGGAATATTTGTGTACTTGTATTTTTCTTTTGTGACTGTGAACACCCTCCTACATTTATGGTGAACAATACACACAGTTTGGATCTAGGGCCGAGGGCTAGGGCTACCATTCCATTGGGATAACTAAAAATGCAGAGGTGTGAATTTCCCTTAGGCCTATTTTGCGCACACAGCCAACGGCCAAAGCTCTGTACATGCATGTGTGTGCATACAATGTGCGTGTTTCCTTCACCCGTCGCATCCGAAAGGCACCCGACCGGCCGAGAGGCACCGAACCGCTGGAAGCGTTAGTTTTTAGTGCCTTCCTTTTAACACGGGGTCACTTCAAAATCTTTTGAGAAACATAAAGTATAGGGAATTCCTAATTCCTGGACTAGTCATAATTTAAGATGTATCCAGAGATTTTTGTACTTGAACTTTGAAGTGTACATGATGTGTGGAAATGTTTGAATTCCCGTCCCGGTTTTTGGAATTGTAATAATAATATAAATACTATTATAAATAGTAAATTCTAAAATACTTATCTAATTTTCTTTTAAGATACTTGCTCACCAAGATTTAATGAAAATTAATATTAATTTTGAACTTAAAAATTGCTACTTGTCTTAGGCAATCAGGGCAAACCCTGTCCTAAGACCTAATGCCTAGACCCAGTTTAACAGAAACTTTGACATCTGTGTAGTAGGACCGCAGATGTAAAAATAAAACCCCAAAACGAGTACAGCGCCCCAGTTACTAATACTCTTACATTGTAGTACTATACATGTAGGTTTAGTCCAACCAAAGTGTAGTCCGGCAGGGGCTAGTCATGCTAGTGTCTAGTTCAGTGTTGAATTTGCATCGCGCTTTTATTGAAATGTTAGTTCAGTATTAGTTACTATTATTACTTATTTAGTTGCGATAACTGTAACCCTCCAGTTGCAACCATCGACTCCGCAGACATGGCAGAGGATGATGGGTTACAATTATCGCAACTAATGAAATGTGGGCTATACAGTAGTTAGTATTATTATTAATAATATAAAAAACTGACAGACTTGTGAAATGACATTGACAACTGGTCATGCTGGATAGTATTTAAAATTTTAAAAGATTGAACTGAACTGAAAAGGTTGAATGAAGGGCAAACCCCGACAAGCGAAATTGCATTGGTGGTCGTCAGGACCTTGGTGGTGGTGGTGCATTACAGTCGTTTGACCAGTTCTGGATCACTTTTTGAATTCACGTTGTTTTTTGTTGCAATCCCTTTGACATCTTAAACAAAAAAGTTGATCAGTTTACCTAAACATGTCATAAATCTCACCAAGTATCTACTGACAAAAAAAGATTAGTACTTTTGAAGAGGCTTTGAGAAAAGTATCGTCAGCTGTTTGACCAGTTCAGGATCAGTTGATTCTATTCTGAATCAGTAGCGTGCCCTTTATTGCAAATCCATACTCCCATCCATAAAACTGTCTCTCAAGGACACGAAACTTCAGAAGTGTGTTGGCATGGACTTGGACTTCCTTTCTTTAGTGAATGTCATGCAAGTGTCTTCAACAGCAGCGCAAAAACTCAGCGACAAAAGCACAAAACAACAGCAAAGGCAATTGAAAAAGTGAAGCGCACCTAAAAGCAACATTGACCCATCCAAGTTTCATTTTCTCACAAAAAAAATAAATTAAATAAGAATTTGTTGAAGTAATGTATCTCAAAAGCAATAAATAAACTTTCTAATGCAGCAGTATGAATCTGGATCTTACCTCATGGTAGTGTGGCACCATTTGACGCAATGAGATGTTGAGTGATCCCGAACTAGTCAAGGGTACAATGCCCCCCCAAAGACGATTTTGGTAATTTTGTCTCCTCAAAAAAACAAGACGACTGCTCAGTATTTACGTGAAATATTTTTTACACATTCTTAGCATTTTACATAAATGTTTTTCGCTCTGGCGTTCAAATTCTAAAGGTGAGAAGTTTAAACAGCGTTTTTCAACCAACAATTTTTAACAAAATAATTATCAATATCGCAGACAAACTTAAGGAAAATGGCCATAATTTATTTGCCGATGATGTTTGGCACCTTTTATTTTGGGTTTGTTGGTTTAATGGGTGTTATTCTTCACATGTATCAACAGAAATTGGTATTGTGAGAAGTAATATATAATTATTTGGTTATTGCAAAGTTGAACATGTTGAAGTGATCCCAAACTGGTCAACTCAATGATCCCAAACTGGTCAACTCAATGATCCCGAACTGGTCAAATGACTGTATTTTAAAGTTTACTGTTATACTAATACTTCTCTTTAATTACACGTCACTAGCCATGCTAGGCTAGCTAGCTATTGTTCTAAAAATCTAAGAACAATCTGATTTACTTTTTAATTTTAATTATTTTTAAACCGTCGTAGGCCTACTCATTTTATTTTAGCTTACCTTTCCGAGAAATCGACCCTTCTTGTATTTCTTATGGGTTCTTGTGTCGACAATGAAATCAGGAATACAGGCATCTTTCACTCTCAAGTCTTCCCTTGGTCGAGCAGACATGTTCCCTTGTTAATTGCAAATTAGGCACTGGTGGGACTTAATTTGGGAGAGAAGATAGCTAGCTGGCACCGCGGATGCGGAACAGACTGAGCACGCACACTGCAGAAGCTGCGTTGTCACGACGGAAAAGCAGAGTTGCTAGTTGTAATGTATATTTGCGCAGACAGACTTTATTTTCTCCATGCAATCGCAGAATTTGTAGCTTTAAAAACAATATTTTTCAAATACTTGAGAGGGAAGGATTTCAAATTGAGGACAGCGTATGTATTGTTGTGCTCAGATTGAGTAGACACCGGTTGTATAAATTATTTTTCAAAGTTGTATGCTATACATCGTGTGTGTGTGTACTCGAAACGGCCGCTCAAGGAAATCCATCACTTTGATTGGTCAACGTGAATCACACTCTTGAACGCTGATTGGATAATGCTGTACTTTAAAGATCAACCTTTGACCGGGCGGGGAGGATCATGTGATTTGAGCGAAAAAAAAAACCCGAGTAAAAGCAAACACCAGCAACTCGTAGTAACAGCAAGCGTCCCGCCGATCCATCCGCCGCCGGGCCGGCCGCGGTAGTAGAACGCTATACACTATTACAATAGATCTTTCCCTAAAACTAGAGTTCGTAGCGGACGGACGGCTAAGTTATGTGCTCCCTTCACATTGGCGCTACGATCTTTGCCACAAAAACCAACTACAACTCGTTTGCCCGTAGGAAAGATCGCATACTATAGCGCCGCCGCGTAGCGGCTTCTCTGCGCGGCGCTGCGCGCTACGGTACGAGGATGTCATACAAAAATATACATTTAGCTCTTCTACCATTACCAAGTAGTTTTCTTTTTGTAGTGTTGGGCCAGTGAAGATTAGTGTATAACAATAAAGAAAATTTAAATATAGGAACATTCCTGTCATAAAAATTGTTCAGGTAACGACAACAAATTGAAAAAACTGTCAATCATCAAAGATGTATATCTGACTCTATTCTCACAGCCTCGGCAGCCGGCTGGCCACTTATAACCCCGGCCGCCCGGCATGGGGATTTAGCAAGAGAAGTCGTAGTGTAACTTCTTTCCAGGCTGTGCACTATCTATCTATCCGGCCCAAGAGAAGGCCAACGCAATACTTCTGTTCACGCTAATAACCTCAGTCATTCACCCGTCGACTTCACCCGTCGACTTGTCTTGGCAATCCGTCGAGTTGTCTCATCTCAGTGACTATTTGCCAAGCTGTCGAGTTGTCAGACAGGTCGAGTTGTCTGCCCCGTCGAGTCGTCGAGACTGTCGAGTTGTCAAACGGACGAGTTGTCTGAACTCCCTTTACGATTTGCTAAAAAATACTTCTTACACACCATTCTGTAGGCCACGGGGATGAAGAAACAAAGGACCCCTCAAATCAGAACTTTTTTAACATGGAAATGCTGAACTACGGAAGCGCGTACTTGCTGCCAAGTTGAATATAATTAAAAATATAAAAATTAAGTCGTTCGAACGAGATAATAAGTCGTTCGAACGAGATATCAAGTCGGCGAACGAGATAATAACCGCCCTGACACGCTCGGTCTTAGAGTTACCGAGGACTTGTCTGCAGAGCCGCTTCGTGGGTGTCGCAGCTGAGCGCCTTTGTCCCCCATCAGCATGCGCCTCCGAAGGCCTCCGACTCCGTACTTTGCGGTCTTCTCGGAGGGTCGTCTTGCACCCAGGAAGGGGTAGCCCAGCGGCTCTGACCCAGGCAAACCCTCACCGCCCTGGCACGCTCGGTGTTAGAGTTACCGGGGCCTTGTCTGCAGACACCCACGAAGCGGCTCTGCAGACAACAAGGCCCCAGTCAGTAAAGCAAACTTGAAGACCGAGCGTGCCGGGGCGGCGAGGGTCTGGGTCCAGAGCCGCCGGGCTACCCCTGTCTGGTCGAGGAGAGGACCGTCCGAGAAGACGGCAAAGTACGGTGTCGGTGGCGTTCAGAGACTTATTATCTCGTTTAAATGACTTAATTATCTCGTTCGAACGACTTAATTATCTTGGCCGAACGACTTATTATCTCGTTCGAACGACTTAATAATTTTTAATTTTTTTCAATTCAACTTGGCAGCAATGCGCTTCCGTACTGAACAACCCCCAGCTGTTATTATTATTATTGTTTCCTCCCTTAGAAAATACACCGATCCATTAAGCCCCGCCCATTTCTCATTGACCAATCACAGCCGCGAAATCTGATCACCATTTGAGCCGTTTGGTGATCTTTGCTCTAACGGTGATCAGGTTTCGTGGCTGTGATTGGTCAACTCGTAAGGAGGCAGGGCTTAATGGATTGGTGGTCTATTGTAGTACGGGAGAAACAGGAAGAGCGGCGCCATGGTAGTATCGTTATTGGCAAATTCTAAACAATTATTATGATTAGTCTTTGGTCAAGGCGCTCGCGGCTTTCTAGATGTATACCATGATAAATGCTGGGGGGTTGACTAGTCCCCTTTCTTTATCGCGGTATGAAGTAAGTGTGACGCAGATGTTCTACTAACTAGTACATTAGTATAGCAAGCATCGAAGTCTACTAGAGGTAGGGAAACCAGTCAACTCGCCCCCCTTCAAAGTCGCCCATTACAAAGTCGCCCCCGACAGAGTTGCCCCCTGACCAGCGGCGGCGGAACACTTTTAAAAGTGGGGGGGGGGGGGCAAATTTTGTCCCCATGTATTTTATTTCCATTTGCACAACATAGGTATATAGGCACACACCGGGTATATTGGGCAATTTTGGGGGTACAAACAGACCCACACATGACTCTGGAGGTCTTCCAGGAGTAGATTAGACCAATCCCTAAATTTTGCAAACGAAACCGTCAAATTTGGCCGTTATCGAGCATTTTCAAAAAACTAAGTTCACGTGATTTATCTGAACCAATTTTTTTTACGCAGATAAATCATATGATCTTTGGAGTTAATCCCGACTGTACCTCAAGACTCTTTCTAGAAAGGTGACAAGCATTTTTCAAAACGGGCGCACAAGAAATCTTCTTTGCTGAATTATCGGAAATAGATTGATTTAGTTGAGAAGCTTTAACTAAAAAGTTCAAGTTTAAGCAAATACTTGGGTCGGTGTTCAACCGGGAGGGGGGGGGGGGGGGGCTAAAACCAATGTGTTGGGTGGGGTCCAGGGGCCGGCCTTACGGCCCCTGGTAGGGTCCAGGGGCAAAGCCCCGGTGGGGGTCCTGGGAAAAGCCCCCTTGAGTTTGAGCTTTTGGCGTTTTGGGGGTGAAAAATTAAGCCTCTTTATGCATTAGAAAAAAGACATACTTTTTAAGCACTTCTGATCCATATAAATCTTTTAATTTTATTTAATATTTTTCAATGATGCTCCGAGCTCCCTCTTGTTAGAACTTATTGCCACTCATCTGGGTTAGGCTGATAATGCCCGCATGAAGTCCCCAGAATATTGTGTACAAAACGGGTACATTGTCAGCAAATGTTTTTGTTTTAAATAATAATACTGCGGACGTTGTTGATAAGAACATTATGGGCGGTGCTACCTACTTTTCATCACTGGGCGGCAAATTCCATGAATAAGTGGGCGGCAAACCCATATCCTACAGACAAACCTTTGTTTTGCGAAAGTGGTGTCACATAATAATAACTTATACCAGATTACTGTTAAAAAATGAAATTATAAGTTTAACCAGGGCATAAATGTAGTGTGTAATTTGGAAAGGTATATAGGGCTGCAGACCTTTTTAATCCCTGAACATCATAGCCGACTAATATGAAAAATGTGGAAAGGAAGCAACGCGTGATGATATTCATTTTGGATCTCGTCGGTATCTGGTTTCATGCATATTCATTAAAAACATCGCGGGTAAAAAAACATTACTATCCGGCGTTTCTCAAATTCAAGTGTAGTACTACACAGGCAATCCATAAGGGGGAAAAACCATTGAATGCCGGAACGACGTGAGATATATTTTATCATGGACAAATTAGCCCGTTGGTTTCAAATGCTTAATATGTTATTGACTTGCAAATTTAAACAATTACAAGTGAGTTATCATAAAAGTATGGTGTTCAATATCTGTCACCTCGCACCTCGTACCTCGCGTTATCGAATCTTCCGTATAAAAGAGTAATTTGGCAGGGGAAAAAATTACGAATGGCAAAGGAAGAAGTTAAAGATGCATTGCCCGTAATTTGGACAAAACTTGACGGTCAAAAATTGATTTAAATGTAAAATTTGTATTCCGGGGTAGGAAGTCGTGTGTGAGATCGGGCTCAGAGATTATGCATCAAATTGCGGCTAAGGCTGTAATTGCGGCTGACGGCTTCTAGTGGGAATAACGCACGGAGACACGTTGTGGCGCAGCCGGGATTCCGGACCCAGCCCGCTATAAAGTCACCCGATCGCTGCTGGTTATGGCCCGGCCATGCAGTACACTCGACCAGCGGTGACTCGCACTGCAGGACTGGTGAAATGTGCATCGTGGGCCATTACTAATCTATTGTCCGGGGATGGCAACTCGCCTACGTTTGGCGTTAATTGCTGTTTTTTGTTAGGCCTATATGAATCAGATTATTTTGAGAAACTTAAAGGTGTGTATAATATTACAAACGGGGTTGTCAGTGAACCCTAATTTGGTTTCAATAGCTCGATATAAAGTGGGGGGGCAAAATGACTACCTTTTCAAAAGTGGGGGGGAAACTGCCCCCCTTGCCCCCCCCCCCCCCCCCCCGGTTCCGCCGCCGGTGCCCCTGACAAAGTCGCCCATGTGTATAGAAGGACGTCGTAGTGGGCGACATTGTAGAGGGCGACTTTGCTAAGAGGCGAGTTTACTGGCATTCAGTAGTAGTATGGTACCACCGCTACGCGCTACTAGCCTAGTGTAGTAGTAGACTTGATTTCAAGTCTGAGATCGCGGTTCTCTGCATCAGCCACGCAAAATTCCCCCGCAGATTTGCTATCGCCACACGCTCTAACCATGCTAACCATGGTTAGGTACTCTAACTCGCAATCTCGTTGGGTATAAAATACGGAGGTTTATCACAAGAGGGCGCTATTTCAGGCAATAGTGTTGTTCCGCCCCAACTTGACAATCGCACCAACTATAGTTGGGACTGGTCCCAACTTGAGTGTTACAGTTGGGGCGTCCCAACTGTAGTTGGGATAGTACAGGGTACCAGCGGAGTTCTGGTTGTGTGTGTGAAGTGCGTGACAAGACTGAAATCAGCACTCTAATTTAGTGCTGACTTCAATTAATTAAGAAAAATCCTATGCCAGCACCATATTTGAAAAAAACTAAAATTGAGACCGTTCTTCCCATCCATACGCTGATTGCGGCAGTGGCGAGCTCCCCGCCTCACTCCCCACCCCCCCCGACCGCATGTCACGTGCACAGTCCCCATACGATCGATCACTGCTGACACTGTATCGTTTCTGCGGAGGCTAGATCCTGTTGAGTTCTATGGGCGATCCTACAGTTGGGACGCCCCAACTTGAACACTCAAGTTGGGACCGGTCCCAACTATAGTTGGGACAATTGTCAAGTTCGGACGGAACGGTGTCATCGGGCTACAACATCAAGCCGCGCTCAAAAACATCGAGGGAAGTAATTCGGAGGTAATTAAAAAATGATTACTTTAAATAAAAACCTTTTTAAAAAGTCATTTATTTAAATATCCAAAACACCCAGGGCAAGCTAAGAGATTACAAGTAAACACATTAGCTGGTTTAAACCGCCGACCCTCCCCGTAGCGGGAATGCGCCTTCTTCTAATACTTTCTATAAACCGGTAAAACCTTCTTCAATTAATAATTTGTTATCGAGAAAATATAATTATTATTTATTAAATTAGCTGTTTGCAAACTGCTATACCATGTACATACCAGCCAAAAGGACCTGTGGTATGGTATAAATGCAAAAAATTAGTTAAAGGGTAAATGACAACACAACACACGTACATGACACCATGGAGGAAGGAACTTCCTCCATGATGACACATACATGTATATTTATATATCGTAGGACGCCCTGTATTCAGGGCGTCCCTGAAATCGAGGCAAATCTTGTACCTCTCTGGGCGCGATGTAAACATGTCCCTAGATACAATTTTTGTGGTTTGACTTGCCAAGCAAAGAGTCTCCTCTCATTTGACCAAAACTTAGAAACATGTAAGGCTCCACTGGTTAGTTGCACTTGTTTATGCAAAAAGTTGTGGTTTTTTAGGCATTTCTGCAAGGTACAAAAATATGTCATACTGCCATAAAAAAAAAATTCCCACCGAAAAAGTTTCATCAAACACTTTTTCAATTCACAGTTCACGATGATCAAATCATGTGACTGAACATTCTGCTGAGCATTCTGGGGAAAAAAATACAGAGGCTTAAAGAAGCCACGTGCCTTATATCATTTTCTAATAGTCTGGATAATTTTTTTTTGTAACACTCTATCATTTTTGTTATTAATAATATTAAAATTTAAACATCAGCTTTGTGATTCGATTATCACTGTTTATTTATATGCTTTATTATAAATGTTAAGAAACATAAAAAGACACAAAACTAAATAAAAATAAGATTTGAAAGCCAAGAATTATTTACATTATTTTTTTTTAATTTTTTTTTTTTTAAGTTTTTGAAAAATACCATGGTTATTTTTAAAACTAAATAAAAAATATGTTGAATAAAATGAAGAAAACTGCTGGCTATAGAGTCATACACTAAGTCTCACAGAACACTTGTAGTCACTGCAGATGTTTCTTCCACGTATGGCTTCACCCGGACACCATACTTTCTTGTTTGCATCGAAAACAGGTCAAACTCAAAACAAATGGGACGCTATTGAAGTCATCGAAGATCGGTGCGTGGTGTGAAAGTTTCAATGTCCATCACGTTTTAATATATGTTTGCATATTTCTTATAAACAAAGGAAGGTAATTAGGGCATCAGTTGATTATGGAATATTTTTATTTTTTTTCAATTCAAAGAAAAAGGCATACTACATCGAAAACCGGACAGGGGAGGATACAGTAATACAGGTGTAACAAGAGCAGTCAAGTGGAAAATGGGTTCTTCCTGTACAGCACGTTGAAGCCGATCTGATGTGTGAAGAATATGATGGTTAGAACTGGTTATTTTACGAATGGAAGGAAGTGAGGGGTGAAAAGTAACAACAAAAGGAACTTTCCCCTTGGAACTCTGTTGTTGCTTGGGTCCTTTGGAGAGAACAGACAATTCCTAGAACGAGCCTTGACTTTCTGGATCGCTCGATGGACTGCTAGGGAGCTATGACCCCTGGAAACAAGGTGTTTCTTAAGTTCCTGTGAGTGGTGGAAAAAATCAGAATCAGAACAGATTCGACGGAGTCTGAGGGCTTGACTGCAGGCTATGCTGGTTTTGCAGTGTGGGGGGGTGACAGCTGGTTAAATGGAGGTATTGATAAGAAGTAACTATAACTATAAATGTAAATAGTAGTGAACTTGCGGGTACAACCATGTGTATAATCTCTTTTGGGAGGAGTGTTGGCTCTGAAAAGAGCCGGTTTGGTCTGGACGTTTCGAACAGTATACTCTGCTCGTCTTCAGGAGAATGCTGGACTGCTGGTGGTGTTGCAGCTTAAGTAGAGCTAGTGGGGTGCACTTTTTGGGCGGGAAGTATCCAAGTTGTTGTTGACCGGTGATGCATGGTAGTTGGCTGCTGGCTGGATGTGTGTGCGCTGGAGTGTGTCAGTGTTGTGGTGAGCTGCTGCTGGGAGGACTGGCTTGAGTAGAGGTGACCAGATGTCATTGATGAAAAACCCGATGTCTTGTGGAACCGTGTTGTGTGACTTGATCTCGATCGCTTCCCTGACTCTGCGTTGGTGCCAGAACTTGACAGGTGCGATGAGCTTGGCTTGCTTCCATTTGATGAGATGATCTTGTTCTTGTGAATGTTTGATGATTGCGGATTTGTCCAGGTGTCCCAGTCTGCCGTGTGCTTGATGTTCCTTGATTCTTGTTGATACGTTCCTGTGAGTGGTGGAAAAAATCCAGGTATTGATGTTTATCTGTGGGTTTAACAATGGTTAAGCCATCATCCGTCTTTATAACCTTGACATCCAGAAAGTGGGTGTCCTTGGTCGAGTATCCATTCGTGAATTTGATGGTCCTGGATGTGGAAGGAATTAATGTGGTTAATGAATGCTATGAGGCTTGCTTCATCACTAGTCCAGATGAAAAAGATGTCATCGATATAGCGCCACCAGACCCAGGGATGGCAGGGGGCCCGACGCCAACATACGCTATTCAAGTTGACTCATGAATAGGCAGGCCATTGAAGGTGCCATACGTGCACCCATTGCACTTGCAGTGCCATGTACATGTACCTGTAGGAAATTTTTACCCAAGAAAGAAAAGTTGTTTTTAGTTAGAATATGGTGCATGGTCAGAAATGGGCGGTAACACGTGACCACTCTTAAACAGGGCTGAGGAGCAGGCAGCAATCCCTTCATCTTTGGGGATGTTGGTGCACAAAGAGGACACATCAAAAGTACCGATGATAGCTGTGTTGGGGACCTGCTTCTGAATACCTGAGATTTTACAGACGAAGTCTAGAGTGTCATGAATATATGATGGAATCTGTTGCATAAGCGACTTTAGAAAACTGTCAACAAAAAGAGATATATTCTCGGTGGGGGAACCATTGCCAGATTGATGGGTCTCCCTGGGTTGTCTGGTTTTATGTACCTTGGGAAGGAGGTAAAATCTTGCTGTACTACAGTCTACCGGGGAGAGAAACTTGTGAGCTTTCTTGGAGAGGTGGTCATGGTCATGCATTTCGTCCAGTATTTGTTGAATCACCTTTGAAAAGGTGCCTGTTGGATCAGTGTCAAGAGGTTTATACATTAGTTAGTTTGGTTGTTGAGTTGTCTCATGGCTTCATCAATGTATTGCTGACGACCAATGACAACAACAGCAGAACCGGCTCTTTTCAGAGCCAAAACTCCCACAAAAGAGTTTTATTACATGGTTGTACCTGCAAGTTGACTATTTATTTTTTTATAGTTACCTCTTAACAGCAGAGCCCTTGTCAGCTGGCTTGACGATGATGTCCTTCCTTGCTCGTAGAGTCTTAAGGGCCTCACGTTCTTCTCTAGGGAGGTTGTCATGAGTCCTGTGGGTGGAATGATCACTAGGATTAATTTGTGAACTAACAACCTGTATGTAAGTCTCAAGAGATGGCACACGGTTCTTAGGTGGTACCCATCTACTCTTGCAGTAAAATGGCTCAGGATCCATAGGATTCTTCAAGGAAGAATTGACGGAGGCGAATGGATTCATTAGACATTGATGATCAAAAGCCGTGTTCTTAGAATTTGTGTCATGATTTTCGAAAGTGGTAAACATTTGGCAAATCTGGTGACTAGTCTGTCAAAAATGGTCGAAATTGCAATTATGGTCTAAACTTGCTTAGTTGTCTCGTAACCTCCGGTCTCCGACCGTCGGGAGGATGGTGAGTCACAACTATTGTCTTCCTAGCCCCACTTGTGTGGCCAAGCTTGGCCACACAAGTGGGGCTATTGTCTTTCAAACGAATTGTCAAATTTGTTTTTCTATTGTAAAAAAAGGTTCTCTACAAGTTGCAGTGCAGCTTATTTATCACACAGGAATCTGCCAGCGTGATCGTCCCGTTTTACATGTTTTATGCCACAAGAAATTCTGAACTTACACAGTTCAGGAGCAGACCTGTTTCTCGACATGTTTCCCAAGTTATTGAACGAAAGTATAACTTCAGACAGAACTTCGATCCGGCAAAACACTACTTCGAACTTAACCCTTTAACCTTTGGATGTAAATTCCCTTCAAACAGTGTGTATTTCACAACAAGTGGTGGGAATTATGATTGACTGACAGGCGAGGAAACAAAGTTTGCGCCATCACATTAATGATACAGGCACACTGCGCGAATTTAAAGTGCTTGACTGTTCTTCTTAGTGATTTTACACTTCTATAGATTTCTTTTAATGAAGCCAAGCGCTTGTTGAGCTTTCTTTGTAGATGAGGCTGTTTGGGAATTCCAATTTAATGTGTTTATGATTTGGACAACAAGATATGAGTGGGATTCAACTACTTCCAGCTGCTTTCCACAGAAGGTGTAGCTACATGTATTTGGGGTAACTTTTTTTGAAGCAATTGTCATTGTAAAACATTTGCTTGGGTTGAAATTGCATGAGCCCAGTATCTTGCAATTTTTCAAGCTGTTTAAGGTCATCTTGTAGAATTGATCTGTCTTGGGCTGACTTAAATGGTGTATACAGAAGACAGTCATCGGCAAACAGTCTCAATGTTAATTTCAAAGTTTGAGGAAGGTCATTGATGTATGCAAGAAACATAAGTGGTCCTATGACAGTTCCTTGAGGTACGCCAGATGTGATAAAGCAGATGGAGATGAATTACCATTCACAGTAACTTGTTGTGTTCTTCCCAAGACAAAATTTTAATCCATTTGGCAATTGAGCCATTGATCCCATAGTAATTTAACTTATGAAGAAGCCTATAGTGAAGAACTTTATCAAAATTGTAAAGTCCAGGATGGCTACATCATTGGTTTGCTTGTTGTTGAGGGCTTTACTTATGTCATTAATTGGTAAGTAAGTGGGGTTTCAGTAGACCTTTTTTGCACGGAATCCATGTTGTTTAAATCGGTAAGTATTTGATGTTGAAATTCCAAATTTTTTCATAATGTGCCTAGGGAGTAGGCCATAGTTGATGCATTAATGGTCATGCAACTGGTCGGCCGGTAAGATTAAGAATATCTAAATAGAAGCTAATTTTTGTTGTTGTTGTTGAATTACATTTTCCAAAACATTGTTCGTGATTGATGATATGATGTCATCAATTGATGAAGACATTACCATTAAACTTGACGTTATGCCATCGCTTTCAGAATAGTTGCTCCAGTTTTTCCTTTTATAACTTGTAAACTTCCAGTCTGGGAAGACAAAGTCAAATAGGAAGCTCATCTTCAATACAAATAGTCTTTTTCTACAATGTACCTACTTTAAATACCGGTGAGCTATGTACATGCATGTACCATCTGATTGCCGTAAGGTTCATGTTATGGTATACACTACAAAATTAAAATCAACTGGCAGCAAGAATGATCCAGCAAATTATTGCCCTGTTTCCTTGACATGCAAAGTTGTAAACAAATCATTGAGCAAAGTCCTGAGCCATATGGCTTTGAAGTACGTTGTACCTTGCTGCAAAGAACATTATCAACAATCAACATGGTTTCTGTGAAAAATTGTCATGCGAAACAAAAATTTAGCCATTGATGACTGGGCCTTTTAACATCAACACCAAACATCAGACAGACGCCTTGTTCCTCGACTTTAGGTTAGCAAGGCCTTTGACAGAGTATGTACAATGAACATGTAGCTCATTGCAAGTTGTTGCTCAAGCTAAAATGCTATGGCATCAGAGGCAGAACCAAAGCATGGATATATAGTCTAAGGTTTCTTGAGTGGTAAGACCCAGCAAGTTGCAGTCAATGGTACCTTGTCTGCACACCTGCAGATGTCATACATGTATATATCGGGAGTCCTCCCAAGGCTCTGATACTTCTTGGTCAGGACATTCAACATGAGAAAAAATGCAAATACAATACCTTGGTGTTGCCATCACCAACAACTTCAGCTGGAACACTCCAAGGCAGAAACAGTCGGAGTCAATGCTTAAAGAAAGATCGCCTATAATGCAACATTGGAAAATGCAGCAGGGGGGTCACGGAGGCAGCATACAACACTCTAGTAAGACCACAACTTGAATTTGCCACAAGTGCGTGTAACCCAAACACAAAAAGCAACATCAGAATTATTGAGTTTGAACAACACCGGCCAAACCTTACATAACACCGAGTGGCACATTTTGTCATGAAGGACTATTTGTAACCATCGGGAGTCAAGTGTGCATGTCTGTAAAAAATTCCACATGGCCAAGTAATTATAATTACTCCCCCTAACATCATCCAAGAGAACAGACGATCAAGCGGACACAACCAGACCAATCAACATAGCCTGACCTACAAGACAACCATTTGCCAGAGTTGGCTACTACCTCTAGGCCTATAGCCCTTTCCCAAGAGCTGTTCTGATTTGGAACAGTTTACCACTGCAACCAATCTAAAAGGGTTCCAGACAAATGTAAGCACTGCCAGCTATAAGACATGTAAGAGAGATCATCAATCTCTCTCAGGACAAAGCACAATACCACCATCTGACTCCCCTAACACTAAATTACTAACGGCACAACACAAAGCACACATGGAATGGCAACCCACCCTCTCCTGGACAGTAGCAATGCTTTAGGAGAGTATATTAATGCAAGATGCACAATGTATAGGCTCTAACATAATTTTTAAAGACCATTCTGACAATCAACTGGCATAAAAAAAATTGTGAAAAAAACCATTGAATGGTTCATACGTACATGTATGTAAGTTCATTAAATCTTTCAAATAGCAAACTTTGATTCAATGTAGTGCGATACCTAGTGGTCTTGATATTGAGCTTCAATTGTGTGATGCGTTTCAAGGTTCAAATAAGTTTCAGTGACATCAATCTGGGGGGGAGGGGGGAACATGCCCCTCCTCCCCCCAAAGTGTGTTTTTGTTTGCAGACAACAGTGCTCCCATTCAGGGTCTTGCACTGACGGCTGTATCTGTATTTTTGTATCAATTCACAATCCTCTTTTTCAAATTCATGAAGCCTTCTTGAGATAATAGGATTTTTTACTCATAACTCCACCTACATAGCCTATTGTTGTTTGTATCAAGTCTGTACATGACACAATGAGGAATGTTCAGCTCAGCATCGATCACATAGTGATTCAGACAGGTTTCAGTTTTAAAAAACAGACAACCTGGTGATTATTGTTTTCATTGTTGACATGAAAAGACGTTTTATAATTGTTCAGTTTTTTATTGTGGCTGTGGACATTTTGATAATTAGGAGATGTACATGTACCTTGCAGTCATCATTTACTGGTCCTGGATTCAGTTCTTTACAAAGTAATAAGGGCTGCCAAGTTAAACATGAAAATTGGCAGCATGGTTAGAATAATCAGTCCGGTTTTCCAGCATATTTAAAAAACCGAGCACGAGTGTCTTTGGTCAACAATGCACTTCCATAATTGGATGGAAAAACATCATTCATTTTTGATGATAAGATTATTTACCACACCTTCTTAAATGTGAATCAGATTGTACAAGTAGAAGTGGATGAAACAAAAGTTCTGCTTGGGATGGACCTTGTATCGGACCACACTGTAGTTTAAATTAATAACTGTGCACTGTTCAGCCAACAATGATTCATTTGCTGTAGAAATTGTTTTAGTTTAAGTTTTTAAAGCACTGAAAAGGCTGATTCTAATCTTTTCGGATGTGACTAAAAACAAATTCCAGTGTAATTGTAATCTCCCACTCCCCAGTGATAATGGAAAAACCTGTTAGTCATTTGCACCCGTGTCTTTCTCTCTCTTCAACCCATCTGCAGACAAGAAGAATGAAAAGCAAGCATTCCAGAGCAGCGTCTGTTGCCCTTTGTGCTGTTTCAACTCGACTGTTTATCATTCTAGTACAGGTATGTATCGTGTAAAAATTTACATGTTCCATAGGGTTGGTACAAATTAAAGCAGAACTAAAACACAGTGGCAAAACATTATTCAATATACTTGAAGACAAGTTTGCATAAAATAGAAAACATCCAACAGCCAAAACCCTAGTTAGTTGTTATTGTAATGGGGGAATTTGTTTGCGTCTTGATCCCCGAACCTTCTCTCGCAATTTTTGCTATAAGTAAAGGTCATGCAGACTTGAAACTTGCCATATACTTAGACCTTAGCATTTACATGTAGATGAAACCACAATTTTGGGGGGTGATGATGTCATTGATGATGTCATAACATTAAATTAGAACTGAATATTTCAAAAATTCATACTGGAGAACCATAAATGCTACATGTACATGTAAGATCTTTGCACCATGTTTGGAACAACATATTGATTGATGTAATGTACAAATCTTACACAAGGTTTGACCCCATGTGACCTTTACTTGCAATCGAAACAAAAAAATAAAATTGCATAATTCATAATTCAAAGTTTTGTACAAATCTTACACAAAGTGAGACCCAGTGTGATCTTTCCTTCCGATCAAAACCAGAAGTTGAAGTAAAAATAAATAGTCTCAGGCCTCGTTTTGAGGTCTGCAAACAAAATGATGGAATTTGGACATGGTCTCTCTGTGTGAAATAAAGTTTAACCCCTGGGCCTGCCAAATAAAAGAGTAATGATGTCATTATCTTCAACAGGGCCCTCTTGTGACAAGTTTTAAAACTTGGTATTTCGCTGAAAACCTGTTGCAAGTTCAAAAATGTTTAAAACTTAGCACATACTTATATATCTCACGTATGCAATTTTTGCAAAGTGACATCTAGTGTTGCGTTTTGTACATGATTTGTAGGACATGTTTATGCAATTATGTGTGCTTGACATGTGCATCTTAGCAATCCAGCATAGTGAGCAATAAAATAGTGATGTCATCTTAGCAATCCAGCATAGTGAGCAATAAAATAGTGATGTCAGCTGAAAAGGGTCTATAAATGACATGAATGATGTGATTTTCTTCCAGATTGTGCTGGACTATTTGATACCTGATCATACAGCAGATGCGTTTCATCTTGACCCGGTATCTGACCCTTCATTGTTAGACAGAGCTGTACAGTTCGTGATTGGTGGTTGGTCCAAGTGGGATGCTGCATATTTTCTTCATATTGCTCAATATGGATACACTGAAGGGCATATGTTTGCCTTTTTCCCATTGTTCCCTGTTACAGTGCGGTTCTTGGCTAATTATGTGATCGCTCCTATTCAACACATGTTGTTTCTACACATGAGTCTATATAGCTGTGTATTAATTGCTGCAGTAGCACTCAATATTGTTGTGTTTGTCTGTGCTGCTGTGCTGCTGTATCACCTGGGAGTATGTGTGTTGCACTCAGAGAGACTAGCGTATCATGCTGCCTTACTGTTTTGTATTAATCCAGCAAGTGTATTTATGACAGCAGCATACACCGAGTCATTCTTTGCAATGATAAGCTTTGCTGGAATGTTGTCTCTACAATGTAACAAACTTAAGCTGTCAATACTGCTTTTTGGATTATCAGCCCTAGTACGATCGAATGGAGTGGTGTCTATTGGATTTCTTGTGTACTACTTGATGAAAAAGCACACCAAGATGTTATCCAACCTCTGGAATTTAATGAACAGTAACAACAGACATAAACTTCAACTGATTTGTAGTGTGGTTCGCAGTGAATGCAAAAACATATTGATGTCATTTTGTTTAGTGCCTTGTTTTTTCATTATGCTGATTCCTTTTGCATTGTTCCAAATTTATTCCTATATGGTAATTTGTACCGATGTTACAAGCATTTTCTATCTGATTAAAAGGGAGGGAATAGCCCCAGCACTATCAGATGATGCACCCCTGTGGTGTAGTAATACTAGAACATTGCCATATGCAGCCATACAGTCACAGCATTGGAATGTGGGATTTTTAAAGTACTACGAACTCAAACAAATACCCAACTTTCTCCTTGCACTGCCCATGATTATCTTGTGTGTCGGTGCAATTATGGATTATTGCAAGCAAAGATGGAGATATGTTTCTTTTTTGGGTATTTTAGAGACAAATGTAATTAACAGTGAGCGCCGGAAAAATGTTTATTTTGTTGAACATCAAATACAGGGATTCTACAGCGACCAGTCACTGGTGTACATAGCTCATGTTACATCCCTCCTCATTTTTGGAGTCTCTTGCATGCATGTACAGGTAAGCACCAACTGCAAACACTTTCATTGATGGTCATTAACCAATATCTGTGGTTTTTGATGTGTTCTATAGACGATGTGACCTCTGTTTACATTCAAACCGCCCTCTGTTGACAAGTCTGTTGTCCAAGTCATGTTCCGCCGGGTAAAAAGACGCGTAGTCATGGTAATATTGCGTGTACTTTCTAGCTGGCTGTCAAGTACACAAAGGTTTTGCCCGGCGACATGCGCGCGCATCATGTTATGATTTTCAAATGACGTCAGAGGTCACATCGTCTATAGTGAAACGATATGTTTTTATACATCGTGTTGGTACTTGACAAGAAATTCTGTCTTCGTTCTGCCTTCATAGCAATACATGTGTTACAGCCAATAACACTTCACAATCAATACATACGGTTCTCAACATGAAGTCAATTGGTACGCGAGAGAGTACGCACAACCTTTGGAAAAACAGCCTGAGGACCCTAAATGAAAAATTTAACAAAAATACAAGTTCAAGTTTAGATTTTCTTTGTTTTTACACTTTTAAATTACAAAAAGGATATTTATGAATGGGAATAAAACAGTAGTGACTTCGTCTTAAATGGCCGTTTAAAACCTTGCTCAGGGTTGTAGCCATGCAATAAAGAACCTCGCCTTGGCTCGGTCCTTTATTGATTAATACAGCCAGCGCAGCTAGTTTGAAATGGTAATTAATTAAGACCTGATCGCTACTCTTATACCCTTACTCAAAAGTAGACATCAATTTCTGCTTTAACAACCAACATTCATATTCTGTTTTACTTTGGACAACGAGCAACATGACTGAACATGAATGGGATTGTGTTATCATTGTTATAGTTTACATACATGGGGTGTTTCAAAATAACGTGAAACATGTGTCAACCAAAGTGTCAAAAAGTCAAGTACTGTATGCTGAAAAAAGTATCTGACAATATATTTGTTATAGCCAGGTGTTATGTTTATTGAAACCAATAGGAAATTCTAATGCTCCCTCAGCTTAACTGTTGGCAAGACCTTGAACATAGCAGCCCCACTGCTGTTACGCATGGGACAATGGCTATTGTTGCCCTACAGAAAGTTTTTTTAAAGCAATATAAACCTTATTTAAAAGCTCAGTTTAATTAGGAAAACACACTCCTGGGGATAAAAGAAAGAAAAAATCTCAGTAAACACTGGCTGGATTCATCTATACTCCACAGTTGGACATGCGGCATGATGGTGCTACGAAAGAATCACTCCAGTGATAAATAATTACAGAATAAACAGAAATCTCATTATCTCATCAAATCTTACCAAGACACCATTAGGAACAACACATAAATAAATGACATGAATGATGTTTGTAAATTGATTAAACTTTTCACTGTGCAGATGAAAAACTTAAGACATTAGCGTTATGCATGGGACAGCCCTGTTACGCATGGGACAATGTCAAGAACAATTCATTTCTATGCTGATACATGTAAGTTGTTTTTTGTGGATGGTCTATTGTCAGTCATCTATAAACAATATATCCTACAGGGTTTAACCATATAAAAAAACATTTATATATGGTTTATCCACACACCAATTAGACATTTAGCATACATATATGTACATAGTGCTACAAAAGGATCTCTTGGGTGAACATTCACTACAGAAAGAACAGAAGGCTAACTACATCAAGTCCTACCTACATACATGTAGACTTCATAAGAATGTAAGAGTAACACACAAATAGCACAAGTACATGACTAAATCTTTTCTGTGCATATAAAATGAAAAACACAAGACTTTGCAAAGCAATATTCATGGGAGAAACAAGTTGGGCATGGTAAGTTGGGCATGGTAAGTTGGGCATGGTAAGTTGGGCATGGTAAGTTGTTTTGTATGGAAACAAGTTGGGCATGGTAAGTTGGGCTTGGTAAGTTGGGCATGGTAAGTTGGGCATGGTAAGTTGGGCATGGTAAGTTGGGCATGGTAAGTTGGGCATGGTAAGTTGGGCATGGTAAGTTGGGCATGGTAAGTTGGGCATGGTAAGTTGGGCATGGTAAGTTGGGCATGGTAAGTTGGGCATGGTAAGTTGGGCATGGTAAGTTGGGCATGGTAAGTTGGGCATGGTAAGTTGGGCATGGTAAGTTGGGCATGGTAAGTTGGGCATGGTAAGTTGGGCATGGTAAGTTGTTTTGTATGGAAATTGGCTTATTATGGTCATCGTACCCTTTGGGGAAATGTATAGCTGCAGAATGTTCAAAATATTCTGTTCTAGGTTAACCATGATGAAAGTGAGAACATCGAAATGCTTGCTGTTAACATTAAAAATGCTCAGAAACTTTCGATTAAAATAGGTGTTCAAAATTATCTGTTAAGCAATAAAAGATAGGTTTAAAAACAATCCATGTTTAGAAATCTACATTCCAAAAGTATTAAGCCTAACCAGGTAGGATTGTTCCACTTTAATAGCCCACTACATTAGTCTATTCCCCGGGAGCATCAGGGAATAATGGCGGGCCCTTTCATTGAATCGCTTTACCCCTGGTCTACCCTAGCAATTGGGCATACCTGGGGAGTAGTCACCACTGCTTCAGTGTAGGGGTAAGCAGTAAAAACCCTCTGTGAATAACTGCTATTGGAAAACAAAAGCACGTTTTGCTTACCCCAGTTCATGTGGCGGACAGTGAAACGTCAGAGTGCAAAAGATTAACAGCCGAAGCCAGAAAATGCAGGCTTAATAAATTGCATGGTCCGTTGATAGCTACTTGTTTTACAAGTCACATTAGGACTTATTTAAGGTTTTGTGGTATTTTATAGAAATTAATAGTGACATTTTGAATTGTCCTGGACGAGGTAAAAATCTTAATACCTGTCTCACTGAACTTTAAAAAGGTACTACCTGTAGTCTAAACTAGGTTGTCAAGATCATCACCATACTCCCTTCCCTTGAGGTTGTACCTCAGAGCCAACTGATAGCCAATCAGACGAGACTCCCTTTTCAGTCTTTAATTCTTCAAGTCTTGCCCCAAAAAAGATACTTTTGTCTGATTTCTTCTAATAATTCTGCAACGATCATTTTTAAGTGGAGAAGAGTTCAAAAGGATGTTTTCAACTATTCTTGCACTAAATACATAACATTGGACCAAAGAAAAGACTAAATCCTAGCCTTTTAAAGTTATTTATATACCATGTTTGTAACGCTGAATGCTTAAAGCGTTATGCACATGGGACACCAGTTTTTAACCTTGCTTCACAAACAAGCTGTAATGGTATCGAACCTTGATATTATTATTTTACTATTCCTAAGTATACACAAAATACATACCACTGAACCAAAAACAAGACTGAAATTCAAGGTTTTTACAATTTTGTCCCATACATAACGTTAAGGCTTAAAGCGTTATGCGTGGGACACCAATTCTGAATCATGCCTCACAAACAAGCTGAATGGTATCAAACCAAGTTAGTATTATTTTACTATTTCTATACCATAGTGCTACATACATGTAACAGCATGATCACATTTTATCTGGAAGTTCCTACCTATTATTTAAAGATAGTGTTATGCATCTGGGACAAATCAATTTTTCCTTAAACAGGGCTTTACACTAAAGGCACCTTGTGATTCCAGTGTAAATCAAACAAGAAGTGCCTATTAAAATAAAGTATACAATGTACATGTAGGATACTAACTCTAGTTAGAACTGGTTACATTCTTACTAACTCTTAGTATGATGTCAAAATTGTTTGCCATCTGTAAATTTCTGGCGTTTATGCATGGGACAAACAGGACCAGGTTAACAGATGGTCTCAGTAAAAGACCAAAAGTGTCACCTGGCACCCCTGATTGGCTTTATATGGATGGGGGAATACAAAGCAATGTTGCAAAGTGTATTTGAGCAATAAGTACCAATAGTTCAGGCAGTAATGTAAAAATATAAAAACAGCTAAATTTGCGTTACGCATGGGACATATACCAAGGCAAACTATACTTGATGACCGCTGGCAATTAGTGATATGCTCACCCATTATACATCATTTTTTATCAAAGTAGGGGTGTGTCTCGAAAACATTTTAATCCAGCTCTATCGGTTAAACAAGACACCTTAAATTGGAATCATGAAAAATTGGTAGAAAAGGCAAGAAAAGTGTTACGAAGACACTCAAAGTTCACTGTCTCCCCAAAATTTAACAAAACACACAATAACCAAAAGCTGCCACTGACATGAATTTGGGACATATTTCTGAAGAAATAAATTAGAAACACCTCACGCTTCGTTTCCTATAGTTTACAAATTCTCTGTTGAAATCTTGATACTCTTCCTGGTTGACACAAAACAGCCCAAAAAGCATTATGTATACATCTGGGCAAATTTTGAGAATATCCATTCTGAGATGAAATGTTGAAGTGCACACAACCTAGACAATGCCTAAGAAGGAAGAAAATGCATAAAACTTACAACTAGTTAGTCACAGTTAGTCTGGGGCTGCCTGTTATGAGGCCTTTGTTGGAAATTTCACGTTATTTTGAAACCCCCCACATACATTGTACATGGGTCGGGCTATACCAAATATTGAGGTACAAATGTATGATGTTTTATAATGGCATGTGTGTGTATGGTGTTTGTTGGCAGGTCATTACCAGGTTGATTGCCTCTAGTTGTCCTGTTGTGTATTGGTTTGCAGCTCATCTAACACTACCTAGCATACATGTAACACGTCAAACAGACACCAGTAGCAACAATAGCTCAGCTTGTCGTCATACTGAGGGACTGATGGACATAAAGACTGGTTTACTTGTAGAGTTTTTGAGGTACAATAACCATTGTTATATTAGTCAACTTATTCTTTGCTATTTTACAGGGTACTGCATTTTAGGACTTTGTTTGCATTGTAATTATTTACCATGGACATAAAAAGCATAGCATTATTTCAAAAGTGAATAAACCTTGAGTGATGTTACGATGTATGCATGTACCAGCCAGATACACATGTTTTGCTGTACGTTACTTTAATTATTCCGGTTGCCTATGAAATAGAAGTCCCATTGCAGTGTACATAATGTACAATGTAGAACCATGTGCTAAATGGTAAAGAAAGGCTTGGAAAGTTCTTACACAGTATCACAGTCTCTTGAAATGACATCAGCACTTTAAGTAATTAGCACCTTGATCACCTTGATTAGAAATGCCCCTACATGTAAATAAGTGTACATTGACCATCTTGGGAAATGGCCTAGCCAGCCACCAAGGTGGCCAGAGACAACAACCCCATAGTCGACAACATTTGACCCATTTAATCAATCCTTAAAAGTAATTATGCTTAAATCTGTGACTTGAAGAAAACTTTAATTGAGCCAATATGGCCAATTTATGGAACAAATCCCATTTAGCAGTACTGGCTGTGAAACAGGCTTTAGCATCAGCTATGTTTCTACTTTTTATAGATCAACTTGTACAAAATTAATATTAATGTGTTTTTTTGTCGTTGTAGAAAGGTAAACAAGTGCGATAAATGAGTGGAACTCAATAAAATTTGTGCCATAATGTAAAAAAACCTGCATTTTGATCAGTGTTTTAAGAAAAGTCCTTAAGCTCATAGGAATAAAAACAACACTGTGATGTTATACTGTGGACTCAATTTTCTTTGACCCCACACAAACATGTATTATTACATGCCAAAAAGCATCTCTGAAACGAAAATTAAGCTGATCAACATATCAGAAAGCAGCGGTTTGTGGAAATATTAGTGAATAAGTTTTCCTGTCAAGCATTTCTGATGGGAGTGATATCAGCTCAAGTGAACAGGGGAGTTCTTGAGAAAAAAGACAGGACAAAACTCAGAGGGGCATGCCAATGTTCCTGGAGCTGAGCCACACTGGTTCCAACAACTGGCAGTACAAGCAAATCTCATGATACAGTATTATTCATGCAAACCTTGTAGCTCATGTAAATGTCGTGCCTCAGCTGTGCAATTTGACTTCAGTTTAAAAAATTGCGTGCGCGCAAATTTTAAAATTGGCTTGTGTGAATTAAAAAAATTAACATTTTCAAAGATTGTGCCCAATATTATTACAGTGATCAAATCTGATGCCTTTTTGATTTCCTTGTATTTTTTTAAGACTAAATTAGTGTCACCAGTGAACTTTTTATTTTGAATAGTGTTTTTATGGATCAGGGCTGGTATTTCTTTATATGAGGAGATCATGACATGAACAGGAAACAAAGCTTCAACGAGGAAACCATAAAATAGTCAAATGCAGATGAGGCTATAATTAGGAGCCCCTAAGGGACATGTGATGACAAAAATAATAACTACAGAAACAATTTGAGTTCTTTGAGTGCTCATGAAGTAATTTTGTTCACTAAAAATTTCGGGGGGGGGGGGTTCAAATGGATTTTTCAATAATTTATTTCGTGATTTTGCAATACTTTACTTCAAGCTCTCGCAATAAGTTATTCTGAGCACATAAAATAAATGTTGAAATGATTTTGACAGCACAAATCTTGTTAGCAATAATTATTTTTTGAGCTTTTGTAATAATTTATTTTGAGCTCTGTTAATAATTCATTTGAGTTTTCAAAATGATTTCAAGCAAAAATGATTTTGTAATTGTTTATTTTGAGCTCTGGCAACATTTTTTTTCTCGAGCGCACAAAATAAATTATTTGAGCATTCAACATTATTTCCAAAGCACAAACTTATTTTGACCAAAATAATTTTGAGCATTCAAAATCAATTAATTAGAGTGAAATTGGATTATTTCTCTTTTCAGTATTTGTTCCCACCTGTGGTGCTCCGTAGTATTAACAACCCTTGATCTATGAAAAACTTTAGCTTTTCTAAAATAACTTTTTGGGGGTGATCCCTTCATTATATAAACCATTCAAGAACCATTTTGACAACTTACAATCCTCTCAAGAGTTGTTAACAAATATTGCTGGATTCCTCAACAAAATTTAAGAAGAAAAAAAGGAACCTTTGGACTATTTTTGCACATTTGCTCGGTATGATACAAACTTAAATAAGTTAATGGGAAAAAAACTTTAAGAATTAGGTAACAATTCAAAGAAACCAATTGGTAAATCCATAGAGACAAATATAAACAATTTTCACCAGTCAGCAGTGTGATGTATTGATTCCAAAGTTACAAGGTTGCTGCCAATGGCGACAAAAAACACTAGTTGAAAAAAGCAGGCTAGTTTTTACGATCAAATTTCAGTAAAATTGCTGCTCAGAAAACTTCAAACTTACAACCAAATAATAACTAAACATATAAAAAATAAACGTTATGGGTTAATTTGGTTTTAGTGATTTCGTTTAAGGTGATCTTTAATGTTTGTAATTTATGTACACACAATAATATGCTTAATAATTGCTACTCTAGTTAGTATTGACCTTTGTTAGATTTTCTTGATTTTAATCTATTTCAAAATTGTGTTCAATGTTTGATGTCTACATTCCTTCCTTTTTCAAATGTAAACTTTTATTGTTTTTGTTAAATGTAAGGATGTTGTCATTCAGCCTTTGTGCCACAAAGACAGTTTTTTAATAAACCATTTTATCAATTTTTATCAATCTATAAAAATTGTTGGATGCATTTCAGGGCATTGTGTCAGAATATAATCATGAGGTGACATCTGGACTATGTACATGTACATGTATGTATATGATTTCATGAGGTTAAAAGCCAGATTTTATCAAGTCTGCAAAAGTGCATGAGCGAAATGCATTCAATATTGTTTTATATAAACTCATCCACCCACACTCTGAACATTCTAAAAAACCCTTTTAAACATTGTGTGTGACTCCATGGGACATCAGCTTTGTCTAACATGACAAAACCTTGCCTCATTTGGACAAATGGGCTGGGCACGATAATTTTGGAAACAATGCTTTGAAGCATCAGAAGCCTCCTATAATTATTCATATTAAATTTTGGAGCAACGCAATCTACAATCAAATCTAAGGCCAAGCTACATGTATGATAAAGCGCTTTACAAGAACCAAGTATTGTTATCATAAATAAAAAACTGAATCTATAGAAACTAAAAGTGTCTTTAGGTCTAATTATTGAATTGCTCATGAGTTAAGGTGTGCTAAGTCATTAGATGTTTTTAACAATTTGCTGAAGACCCATCTTTTTATCTGTAATTAAAACCTTTTCCTAGACTGTGTATAGTTTCTGTGTAATTTTCAGCATTTAGGCATTTAAAACTTTTTGGCTTTTAAATTTGTAATTTTTAATAACTAGTTTACAGTAATTTTTCAGATCCTTTTAGTTTGTAGTATTTTTAATGGTTTTCATTTAGGTAACAGCTGGTCTGGCCTAATTTTATATTAATTTGTTAGTGGGCTTAAATTGGGAAATACACTCCAAGTTTTTGTTTTCTTAATGCTTTTCATTATGCTGTTAAGCGCTTTGAGGAATGTTTATTCATATTGCGCAATATAAATACTGTTTTATTATTATTATTATTAATTCTTGAATAAAGGGTTACCCCCTTCACAGTCCGTATGGATGTAGGCATGGGTATCATCCACTAGGAGCCTGGCTGGTAGAGTAGCAGAGTGTGGGTTCGAATCCCAGTCACGACACTTGTGCCCTTAAGCAAGGCACTTAACCATAATTGCTTAGTAAAAAGTTTAGTAGGTTTTGCATTCTGCTTTACCAGCCAAGCTCCTAGTGGATGATACCCATCCTTACGGACTGTGAAGGGGGTAACCCTGTTTCATCCCCAGGAGTAGGTGGCAACATGCCCCTGGTGACAGTTGATTCCGGTCAATAGCCCAAATCAGTTAAGTGTAGCCCTCGCCTTGAAGTGGCCGTACCAGGCCCTGTGATGTTAGGCGATCTCTCATAAAAAAAAATTTTAAAACAGTTTGTCAGCTCTTTTCAATTGAGACAAGAAATTGTCTACAGAGAAACAGAGAAAATATTAGCTGTGATTATAATGGCCCAAAATTCATCTCTAACTGTAAAAACGACAGATAGCAAACTAACTCTTGAAAGAAATAGTTGTATTTATTGATTGTTTCATGATTTAGTGTTGGAGTAATTATCAATATTTAGGTAGTCAATATTAATTTAGTTAGTTTGGTTTGGTTTTACTTAATTCTACTGAAAAACAAACGGACAAACACACCCCCAAAAATGAAAAACAAACAAACAAAGTGTCAAAATAATCTTGTTGATAATACAAGTAACAAATGAACAATTATAAAGAATAAGTTCCATTACTTGATAGTAGCATGAAGGCTGTCTATTTTTAGACCTAAGAGATGTACTTTTTCAAGAATTGGTTTTGGTTAATAACCTGCAGTCTTCACGTTGTTCACAGAAATTGTTTTGGTAAATTAATTTTACATCTGAAACTTGTTTTGGGCCAGGTTGCCAAAACATGCTCGGTAGAATTCTGACCTTTACAAATATTATTGAAGGAATGCTTCAAGGTTTTGGGAAGTATTATTTTGGCTAAGTTTTGCATTCTTGAATTGAAAGTTCAAAGGTAGACTTTTAAAGGCTGTTAAGTCAATTATTGTCACCAAAATCATTGACAGATTTTTATTTGTTCAAGGTATCAAATGAAAGCTAATAGCTTTTCCTACTTCATAAAAATAGCATTTTTGATCGTCAAATCGGCATATAAACCAGGCTATACATCAATCCAACCAAAATCAACATCATGTCATCATTTTTTATTTTAGCTTCGCTTGATTAAAGAACCATTTGTTTTATTGAAAACTAACAAAATCCTAAGGATTGTTTTCCATAGCAAAAGCGTTAATTTTTTATTCAAGTATAAAAGTACAGATAACAAAATAAAAAATAATATTAAAAGGCTGATTATAATATACAAAATGTGCATGTTGCAGTACTCCAGCTATGAATATATTGTCCTTTTATTGTTTTGAGACTGGAAAATAAATGAACCTTGTACCTTGAATATTCATTATTAGATCTATTGACCCCTTGCACAACATGCAGTGCATACACTCAAACACACCTTTACTGTCTAACATTCTGGGAGCCAAAATGTAGGGCCTGACACAAAGGAATTGACTCCCAAAATGGTGGAAATTGTAGACGCGCAATATGGCAAGTGCTGTGTCTGTGTTGTGCAAGGGGTCAAGAAATGTGGTGTTGCCATCACAGTGCTTGTATGTAAAACAATGTACATATATAGCCCTACCCTGTGTGGGCTTACATGGGCCTAATTACAGGGTACTTTACACAAACAATGCTACCACCCCACAGGGCTGTTGTTGGTAGGCCTACCCTACAGAGGAATTCTTCAGAAAAGAGAATGGTAGAATTAACATCAATGGCAGGAATGTGTTCTATCATGTAAGGATGGGTTTGGGTATACACACTCAACCAAGAATCTATAGCCAAAGGGACAATAGGTGTCTCCCAAAAACACAATGAGGCAATGGGCAAAAAGTTGGGCCTCCATGATGCAACCATTGGGATCAAGCCTACCATGGGCCCTGGGAAAAAAGCCAGGATTGGTGCCATTGGTGCATTCTCAGCCTTTCTAATTATCTTTTATGCAGGATTAGCTTTAACTGTTTGTGGGTTTATTTGTTTTCCTCTATATATTTTCTCTCTTTCTTGAAAAAATAAAAAAAAGTTAGTGGTCTGACATTTCGACCCTAGCAGAGTCTTTCTCAAAGGCTAAATGACAACACACAACACACAACACACAACACACAACACACATACAAGCAGACAAGAGTTGCAAGAGTAGTCAAGTGGAAATACATGAATAGAGAGAGTGGAGGGAGAAAAGCAGAAAGCATTCAGAGAAGGCAGGGGGTAAGCAGGGATTATGAAGACAAAGGGGGGGGGGGTTATGAAGGGAAGGGGATAGCTTGACCACAAGAAGTTGGGAACACAAAGGACAAAATGGAAGGTTAGAAGAGAGGTAAATAAATGGTCTTTATGTGCCTTATCCAAAGTTTTTCCCTACTCAGACGGACAGTCTCTCTGCAGTTACCTAGTGCCTAATAGTGCCTCAATGCCCTGTAAATTCATGTCTAATCTACCTAATATCTTGCAGAGTCTGTGGTGTTCAATATATAGGTGAAACAAGAACTACACTCAAGAGGCGTTTCTATGGCCACAGATCCACAGTCAACACCCAAAAGCTGGATACACCTGTAGGACACCACTTCAACCTTCCTAACCACTCCATTTCTGACATGAATTTACAGGGCATTGAGGCACTAGGTAACTGCAGAGAGACTGTCCGTCTGAGTAGGGAAAAACTTTGGATAAAGGCGCATAAAGACCACTCAGCCCCATGGTTTGAATATCCAAGAAGGAAATGACTAATAACCTTTTGTTTTTGCCTTCTCCTTTTCCCACACAGTTATCCACTTTATTAGTCTGCCCTTCATTGTATTAACTAATTATTTACCTCTCTTCTAACCTTCCATTTTGTCCTTTGTGTTCCCAACTTCTTGTGGTCAAGCTATCCCCTTCCCTTCATAACCCCCCCCCCTTTGTCTTCATAATCCCTGCTACCCCCTGCCTTCTCTGAATGCTTTCTGCTTTTCTCCCTCCACTCTCTCTATTCATGTATTTCCACTTGACTACTCTTGCAACTTGTCTGCTTGTATGTGTGTTGTGTTGTCATTTAGCCTTTGAGAAAGACTCTGCTAGGGTCGAAACATCAGGCCACTAACTTATTTTTTGCATTTATACCACAGGTCCTTTTGGTTGGTAAGCAGTTTGCAACAGCTAATTCTATTTTCTCTTGAAAAAATAAACGGGTGAAATTAGGAGCTGAAATTAGGGGTCATGGGCCTTTATGCAGGGCGGGCAGCATCGCCATGTACAGATCCAGAGGGCGGGGGCATGGGAATGAAGTTACACATCTGCATCATTGTCCAGACCTACATTGTCACAGTGGCCTAAACCAATGGAACATGTGGGGAGTGCCTCCCCCCCCCCCCCCCCCTCCCTTATCAACAACAATCTGATCCAGGCCTGATGGGCAGGGTGTTTGCTTTGATCCCCTCTCGAGCCTTTTGCGTAACCCTCCCTATTCAGGCAGGGTATACTTTTGGTAACTGTCAAAGTCTGGTATTCTCACTTGGTCTATCCATATCCATGGGGAGGTTTTCTACCTCCATGGTGTATCCCAATAAAAACACCAAACCTGTGAAAATTTGGGCTCCAGTCAAGTTCCAAGAAAATAAAGAAAGAAAAAAACACATTTATTGCATCGAATTGTGTGTTTTCAGATGCTGGAGAAAGGCTTCATACCTGAGGCCTTTCCCATATTCAAATTTTTGTGTGAAAAGTTAGTCTAGTAAAACTACATTAGCATTACTTATAAAATTGGGTGTCGTTTCTAACAAGTTTTTTTAATAACACTGAGCTCTCCAGTGCTCTTGACCAAGTAAGTTGTATGCGGTTATTAATTTTTGGAGTAATTACCATGTTGAACAAAGGAAGACTAAGATTTCGTACTGTTTGAAAGTATTGAACAAATGCTGAACCCCAAGAACTGCAAATTTTAGACCCCTCATCACACCACAACATTACACCACAACATTACACAATAATACGTCCCACACACATAATGTGAGACCTTGAACGAAACTTTTTTAATAAACTGCCGAAAGAGGGCGGCATTGATATTCCAGCAACTGTTAACTGCATGCTGGTTCTGTTTGATGATATTGTTTATTGATAAATGATAAGGCTGCGCTGATGTTTATCAAGAATTTCCGTTTATCAATAATTGACGACTTAAGTTGGCCATATTCGATGATGAGCTGATATTTCAGTAACTACATCAGTCTGTACTACTACCATAGGACAGTCCTAGTCTACGACTCATACCAGTACTATTATAACCCTAGGGAATGGCACTTTAGTTACAATTTGACAATGGCTGACGTTGGTTCGAATTCTGTCGGCCTTCCTGATACTGAAGCATTGTTCAAATTAGATCCATACATCAAGCCCCATGACAAGGAACTGAAGAGACGGTACGTATATCCACCAGTTATCAGTTTTCGACGATTGAGGATCATTTCTTTGAATGAATTGGAAGAAAAGTAAACAAATGCAATGTATCATTATCAACCGACGATAGTTACTGGGGCGCTGGATACTAATTTTTATTTTTATTTTTAAATCTTCGGCCGACGAACATTTCGAAAAACGGAGCACAGCGCCCGGCCCAGTTACTAGGCCTAGAAGTTAGAATTCTAGGTCGTATCCAGATTCAGATTCCTTAAATTAATTAATTGTAATGTGAAGTATGTAGGCCTATGTCCAGCAGGGGCGTCAACCTGTGTATGGCCGGCTGGCCGCTGGGTAGCCCCATAATAGTGCCAATATACTCTGATCGGAGCATGGAGGTGTCGGAGGAAGTCCAGAGTATTGGCACTAATAATGGGGCTAGCCGCTGGGGTGTTTATTTTTTGTGACCCTCCCTCTTATTTAGTCTTAAGGGACACACCGGTTTCCTTGGGCTGTTTTGAATTTTGGCTACAAAAAAGACTAAAACATGATTCCAAAGGTCTTCCAGGAATGGAGAAGAACAGTTCCTAAAAGAAACCATCAAAAAACGAAGGTTACATGGGTTATCCGAACCACATTTTTGGTTTGGATAACCCTCGTGATCGTTAGTTTTACTTCCAGCCGTATAAAAATTAAATACTGCACCGAATTCAACTCAATTTTTTTATCGATTATTCATGAGTATTTGACAACGTATTCAAATTATGGATACAAGTTGTTAAAGGCCAAATAAAAAAAAATACCAGTTGATCGTCCTGATTTTCCAAAAAGAGGAGGATGAGGGCCTTTTTATTTTTTATTTTTTATTTTTTCCCCAAGATGGCTGCCAAGTATTTCAATTCAAACAGGCCACCAATTCTTCAGTTTGAAATCACCGCTAACTTTCTTTATATCTATTTGTTGCATGAGGTAAGTTTACATCAAAAATTAAAATATATATGTCAAGGGTGGATTAAAAATACAAACAATTTTTTTAAAATTAATTTTTTACAGGAAAAATCGAAAATAAAAAATAAATAAAAAAAAGGATGCGGGCGGGAACGATCAACTGGAATTTTTTGTTACTTGGCCTAAAAGTAAAAAATAAAATTGAACGTAAGATTTTATTTCAGAGAGTCCGAGCAACGGAAGCGTGTTTTACAGTGCACAGCAATAATTTTCTATGATTCTACTGCATCACTAAATTACGTAAACAGTTAACTGGTGTGTCCCTTTAATTGTTGCTTTAGCCCATTAACTTGTGCAATATTGTATTTATTTATTTTTAGTTATTTATCTTTAATATTGTTTATTTACCTAATGATATTATTGCCTTCTGTACAAAAAAATTATCTTTATTTATATTTTTGTGTACCCCAGATGTGGGGCAACAGATCTACGAACCATAGTATTTGCTTTTGCTGTTCCTCGCCCATCTTGGGGTATGTCTTGTATTTTGTAATGTACTGTTTTTATGGCAAATAAAATAATAATAATAATAACTAGAAATGAGTTTGTTACGAACAAACACTGGGGTTTCGGTTTAATTGTCAAGAATGAAGGTCACATTTTAAAAATAAAAAGTTACATGTGCCGTAAGTTACAAGATTGTACAAAGATTATAACTCTCTGACATAATTTATTATGGTTCAGACGATGTGCAATTTTACGTAATAAACTACCAAGCCTACGCTAAATTTATTTTTAAAAAAATACACCACACCGTACACAGACATTGAAAGGAATTGTGGTTGGAGAAATCGTTGAATTTAGGTGGGGATAAGCCGCTATAAATATCCCCTTAACGCTTTCGTATTTAATTGTCTTCACATTCTCATATCCCCAAACGCTTCCGAGGACTCTTCACGAGCAAGAGGGCGCTATACAAGTTCACCATCCTGCCATCGTTAGGTAAACCATGAATGGAACTTGGAAGGTCCAAAGGTCGGAACGATGCCATGCGTTGGAATTAATGGCACTGTGTGTGTGGGTAGACCGTATGCTATGTACTGCGTGTTTTACGTGCAATGTACACATTCATGGCGATCGTGCTTGTTTCAAGATACATTTTAAATTGGTAATATCGTCAAGAAAGAAACAAAAAACACTCAAAACAACTGCTGCTGGATCTAAGTTTGATGTATTGTTTGTGTCTTTTAAGACTAGTTTCTGAGATCAAGCGAGTACAAAATTTCACGTGTAAATGCTTTGAGAATTTTCAGAAAAGAAGTATGAGAAAAAAAGAAAAACAATCTCGACGAAAACAAAGGTGGTTTCGGTGTATGGCCGAAACCCCCAATAATAACCCGTCTTTAAATGTGTGGGGGGGGGGGGGGGGGCAGTAGGAGCTGGAGGGATCTAGTAATGAATGGCCTAGAAGCTCTCCTTGCTTCAGTGTATAAATATTTAGACTTGGTTCAGAGAGAGAAAGAACGAGAAACACTAATAAATGCCCAACATAAAATCTTATACAATACTCATTACTTGAATCACACACAAACTATTAATCTTCGACAATCTCCATCCCTTCCTCCCCCCGTTTGCCGATGGACAATATTCATGTTTAAAACTGGGGTCACTGTGAATTTTTGAATTCTTCAACGTCTCTTCTTTGTTACCGATGAATCTTAAAACATTTGTAAAACAAATTGTACAATGACAAACTCCCAGCATGCTTTTTAGATTTGCATCACGGACAGCAACTGCGCGTCCAGGATTATGTCTTATGGGAGCAGAAGGGTCCAGGGGCCGGCGTATGGCCCCTTGTGGGGTCCAAGGGCAAAGCTCCGTTGGGGCCCCCGTGAGCTTTGGCGGTTTTGGGGGTAAAAATCAAACCTCTAAAAAGAGAGAAATAGGCACACTTTTTAAGCACTTTTGATCTATATCGATCTTTTAGCTTTACTGGAAAAATGTGTGTAACATCAACGGGCTCAAATACAATTTTACTCCCACATATCAATTAGACTGAGTATGGACGTAACCTTGAATAAGTGGACGGCAAACACAGATCCTACCGATAATCCTTTGTGTTGCAAAAGTGGCGTCGCATAATAATCATCTACAACTGTATATCAGATTGCTGTTAAAAAATGCAATGAAAAGTTTAACCTGGGCATGAATTTGACGTGTAATTTGGAAAGGGTAGGACTGCAGGCCTTTTTAATACCTGCACATAGCCGACTTAAAAAAAATGTGGAAAGGAAGCAACACCTGATGACATGCGTTTGGATCTGGTCGGTGCGTATTAGGTTTCATGCAAAAACATTGTGGGGTAAAAAAAGTACTATCCAGCGTTTTTCAAAATCGGGTGCACTACACTTCTCCGGCAATCCCTTGGAAAGGGGAACCAGTGAATGCTGGAACGATGGACAAATTGTCACGTTGGTTTCGGATGGAATGTTATCGTTGACAAATGTTAAAATAATTACAATTGAGATAATTGAGTAACTTTGGGAGAAAGAAAAACAAATATGCAAATGGAAATATGCCGTTGGGCAAAAAACTACAGACCCTTGCGACTTTTCTCCTTCCCCTCTCTCTTTCCTTTCCCTTCTTTTTGCTCTTTTTTTGTGGAACCCTCTTGGGGGGATCTCCATTTCCCAGTGTAACAGGAAACCATTATGTTTTAGACTTGAAACTTTAGAAAATGTTGATGTCAATGATAACATGTGAAAGCCCAGCGAAAGTAAGCATTGTCGCTGTTGTAATACATATTATAGTGCGTAAAGCATTACATTCATGTTCATAATTACTGTTTGTGCACCACACAGAGAAACATCGTCGCTGTTGTAGCATACATTATAATGTAAAAAGCATTGTATGTATAGTAGGGGCCACTCTCTGGCGGTTTCTGGCGGCCCAGCGAGTAATGGCAGAGCTGTTTTGGGCGGCAGGTTTAGGTCTTTCCAAACAACACGTCACCGTAAGTAAACATTAAGTCCTCTTGAATGAACTTGAGAAGCTACAAGAGTTTAGAACTACTAGTCTGGAGATGACACCTCATAGTGCCTTATATAGTAAATGAGATACACGAGTTTAAAAAAAACCCGGGGGTTGGTTATCGTGGTTACTATAGAAAAACAAATTTGACAATTCGTTTGAAAGACAAATGCATCCCAATTTTGTTTCTAGTTTGACGATGACAACAATCGTCGCTGTCATGTTTCCCAAATGGAATTATTCATGCAAAATGCAGAGTTCGTGTCAATTTCGTGCCTCAGTCGCACCGTTTTTATTTTTGTGGGCAGACTTTAGTTCAAAAATTGCGAAAACGCAATTTTTTTAATTAGCTTGCGCAAATTTTTAAAAAGGACGACTTCAACGATTGCGCTCAACAGGGCTATTATTACTAGACCCATTAACTGGGGGTTTTACATCTTTGGTTGTACTTTCCCCCAGGAAACCATCGTAAGATCCGCCAAATATGTTTTGTTTGGTCTTTTTGTAATTTTGGGGCATTTTTCGTGGCTAGGTGCTCGGAAAATTATAGCAAATTGCTGTAGGCGTATTTGGCAGATCTTACAATGGTTTTCTGGGGCACTAGTTCGATCGAAGATGTCAATTTTTTAAAGGAGTACAGAGCCCCTAGGGCTACATGTATACAACAAGTAGTTGTGTTGGTATTCGTTGTGTCATACACTCCAACCATCGGAAGGATGGAGGGTTAGAATTATTGCATACTGTTATGTCCTATCCCTAAATAAAACAGCCGTATGCAGATGTACGTTTCTCAACATTTAATTGTGCAAACTTTACTGCTCCAAATGTGGAACTAACTCCATAGTGATTCTAATCACAACTGAACTTATTTTAACACAACTGGAATGTGCGTGTGCAACTCTTAAAGTGGCAGACGCGACTTAAGTGAATACAATACACATACATTCGTCTGGAGTATGGTATTCCTGTGGCAAAGCCATATTTGAAACAAATGTCTGTCACAGTGGTTCCAATCCAATCCAAGTGTTAGATTGTAATGTAAGACTGTATCATGGCTGTTTTGTGCCGAGTAAAAAAACGTGTTTAGCATCCGGGTTCCTGAAAAAAACGGAAGCGGGAGTGGCATTTTGGGGGTTAAATTATATTATTTTCAAGATGCCGCCATTCTTTTTAAAATTGTGAACAACCATTTTAATTGGTTTTGGGGTAATTTCACCAGGTCGGGATATTGTGTAAAATTTGTGATATATTTGTTTCTACTGAACGATGAGTTTTTTAAACCATACCGGTCTGACTTGCAAGTATGTATGTATAGGCCTATATTTGTTGATACACCTAGATTATTTGAAATGTTATGTTTTTTTAAAGGGTCTGTATAAGTGTATACATCTGGTAATGACTTTGAAAATTAACGGCAATAAAAACTTACGTGTTAAGAAGTACAGCAGCTTTTGATAGTATAAAGCATTTTGAGAATCATTTCACTTCGAAGTAATGTGGTTATGGAAAAAGATATCAGGTTTTATGCCCCAAAATTTGAATCTGAGAATGTGTATTCCTATAGGGAATATTCTTCCTGTGTAGACATGTTCGCTCCCGTTTTTCGAAGTGAGATTTTCACAAGTTAGTTTTATTGTAAAAGATCTACATTTATGTATAGGATTTTAAACAATCAAACGGTTCGATAAACCAAAGGTATACTTTGCCTTTAATGTTATTTTGAATTGGTAAAAATAAAAATGAAATCCATGCGGCCCCCCAAAGGAAGCGGGCAGGAAGGCTCAGCAAGTGTTTTTGTTACTTCGCCTTATGTTGTTTATTTATGCAATAAATTTCAAATGAAAAATGGAATTGTTAAAATTTGTGCAAAAGTTTCAAGAAAACAAAAATTTGCTTTCAACTCTCACATACTTTTTTGTTTTGTATCTTTTTATGTTTCTTGTTTTATAAAGCATCAAAACAAACAAAGGCCTACACATGTACATGAATAATAGGCCTTATTGAATACATTTTGATTGCTTTTAAAAGTTTTATGTTTATTTTACTTATATTTTTAAACATTATAATGTTGGAGTATTGTCTTAGGAATTCCACAAGGAAAGGTCTTGGGCTTGTTGTTTCTGATTTACATCAATGAGCTGCCAGTCAGTCTGACAATCTGTCATCTAAGGTATTTTCCCTTCCCAGATGACTTTATCTTACAGACAAACGGATGTCTGACAACTCGACGGGTCAAACAACTCAACAGGTCAGACAACTCGACGGCTTGTCCGTTCAACCAAAGACAAGTTGACTTTTGATCAGACAACTCGACGGGTGGAGTTCAAATCCTCTTGGCAGAAGGATTGTTTGTGACACTGGCATGTAGCTGATTGCAAACAGGGCAGTTCACCATGGGGGGAGCGTACAGTAATAATAATAATAATAATAATAATAATATTTATTATTTAAAAAACGCTTTCCATGTCACATAGACATCACAAAGCGCTGTACAATAAAAATCCATAAGTTATTAAGAAATACAGATAAATTGATTATTAACAATGACAATAACAATAACAATATTAAGTTATACAAAAGTGATTCTTAAAAAGGTGGGTTTTCAAATAAGTTTTAAATTGTTCAATGGTATCAGCAGAACGGATTGCCATTGGCAGTACATTCCACAAGCGGGGGGCAAATATTGTGAAAGATCGATCGCCATAGTATCGATCGCCAGTAGTTTTTCCAAGTGGCTGCTGTAAAAATACCGCACCAGAGGATGTCGACCGCAGAGTGCGTGTAGTAAATTTGACACTTAATAGCTCACAAAGATATCCTGGAGCCATTCCCTTTAAAATCTTGTAGACAAGACACAAAATGTTTAATTCTAAACGCTTATTTACTGGAAGCCAATGTAAACTTTTCAACACTGGAGTAATATGCTCAAATTTTTTAATTCTAGTGACAAGGCATGCAGCTGAATTTTGAATTTTGAATTACCTGTAATTTCCTCAATTCGAACTCGGGCAGACCAACAAGCAAACTATTGCAATAATCAAGTTTAGAGGTAACAAAGGCAGTACTCTGGGAACATATGTCCGAGGGTGGTGGCACACGCAAAGATGTCCAGCGTGCCAAAAGATCTGCATGCCAGAAGAATCAAGCCATGGCCGGCTGACTGCAATACATGTACATGTAGGTCACTACACAAAAATACTACGCTTCCAGATGGGTCACTTTGTGACAATGTAAATGTCACACATGTGTGCCTGAACTGTGCCGTAGCGCTTTGTCTAGCATTGGCAAATTTGTTTAAGGCACAGAGTTCCACTTCCAGAAAGACCGAGTACAGGACTCATAAAAAGTAGAAATAAAGATTTAAGACAACCTACATGTACATCATGTATAATAATGGGAAGAAATGGATTGGAAGTAACATTTTGTAGGCATTCAATTTTGATTGATTGGTTTTTCCATTGGGGGGAGGACAGGGAAAGAAACTCAAATGACTGGACAATTCCAAACATGTTTTACAGATTTTACATTATGTGTTTCATTGTTATCTGTCCTTTATTGCTTGCAGGCTGTCTGTGCTACCTAAATGACATACAGTACAAAGATATAGATGTTTGTGCCCTTTGGTATGGCTCCGATCATCATTAGCCTTGTTTACTGCAGAACAGTTTGGCCTTTTGGAGAAGACTTTGAGCATTGCATATAAACAGCTGTGATACTTGAAGTTGTCATATGAAGTACTTTGTGAATAAAAACAAAACATGCAGTGAATTGTGGACATTCTTGAAAGTTCATTTCCAGTTTCACAAATGCATGTGAAAAAAAAAGAATTTTTAAAGTGTGTACATTGTTATCACCACAGGTATAGTTGCCTGCAAGATCGACTGAAACGTATAGAGGTTGAGGAAGGAGGTCTAGATCAGTTCACCACAGGCTACAAGTATTATGGCTTGCATCAAACCACAGAGGGCGGTATTGTATGCAGGGAGTGGGCTCCATCTGCACAGGCTGTTTATCTGAGAGGAGATTTCAGTGAGTTCTGTTGGTATAATTTGGAATCTAGGTCTACATACAATTTTATTATTAGGTGTTCGTGCAATTCAGCACGAACACCTATTGTTTTTTTGTTTTGTTTTTTTCTTCCATCTTCTTCTTCCATCTTCTTCCTCTTCTCGGCAACATAACTCAATATTGAAACTAAATTGAACCTTGAAACTCATCAGATAATTGAACCTCAATATGAAGACGGCACAGTTGTCATAACGTCATGATGACGTCATCAGGTGTCGAATTACAAGGTTTTTAAAGTTGAAAAATGACCATTTGCTTTTCGCTGTATCTCAATGAATATGAAAGCTAAGATGTTCATAGTTGGGCATCTGATAGATCAAGACTGGGGCAACATTTAAAAAATCATACGACCTTAACTTCTGGGTCGTTACCCTAGGTCGAAGTTCACCTTCGTTGTTTTTCCTTAATAAATCATGTTTGAGCTTATCTACGGAATAACTCAAGATTGAGATTGAATTGAACACTGAAACTCGTCAGATAGCTGGACCTTGATATCAAGATGACACACACTTGATGATGTCATGATGACGTCATCGGGTATTAAATTACATTGAATTTAATTTTAATACTTGAAAAAATTATAACTCATCAACCACTGAATGGATTTGTACAATCTACACATCATCGGATAGGTCTTTAAGAGCTTGACAAATGCTACACAGAACCTTTACAACATTTGAACTGACTTCCGGTGCAAACCGGAAGTTGAAAATTTCAAAATATCTTATCATATTCATATCTTTTTAGCTACTGATCATTTCAGCATAATTTTTGTATCAGTGTGTAGACCGTTAAGCCTGCTCAAACTTTTTCACAGACATAACAACATTTTTACCTTTACATCTGGTCGAAAAAGGACGATAACACGCACCTATCACACGCACCGATTATAGCGTATTAACGTGTAAACAACCTTGCCCTGGCCACTCAAACTTTAAATTATGTTTCTCAAGCGTATTCTCTTAGAAGAAAGGTTCATTTAGGAATATGTTTCGCATTGCATTCCAGAGGTGGTCCATCTAATATTTGAAAAATTCATAACTGCTGAACCACACTTTGGATTTTAACAATTCATACATCATCTGAAAGTTCGTAATAAACTAATCATGCGCTACACATTATGTGACCCCGTTTGACCTTGACTTCCGGTTAAAGTTGCAAGTTGCTTTTTAATGTTTTAAAAATCATAAATCCTGAACCACTTATTTGATTTTTATCATCTATAAGTCAACAGAAAGGACTTCAAAGACTTCACCAACGCTACCAAGCGTGACCTCTATTGATTGTGCCTTCCAGTTCATACCGGAAGTTAAACTTTATTATTTGAAAAAAATCTTAACTTTTGAACCACTCATTGGTTGTTTATTTTCTGTACATCATCAGTTAAAACTTTTTTAACCAACGCTATAAAGTGTGACCTCATTTGACCTTGACTTCCGGTTCAAACTGGAAGTTGAAACTTTATATTTCAAAATATCATAATTTCTGAACCACACATTGGATTTTTTTCAATCTACATGTATACATCATCTGAAAGGTCTTCATAAACTAATCAACATGTGACCCTATTTTACCTTGACTTCCGGTCCAAACCGGAAGTTGATGTTTAATTTTAGAAAAGTTCATAACTCCTGAACCAGGAATTGGATTGATAAGGTATAATGACGTTACCTATTCATTCAATCACTCACCACGAACACCTTGTAGTTAACAAAAACTGAATCTCTAGTTTTCTTCTTCAGAATCTTCTTCTTCCACGCAACTCTTCTCTGTTGTTTAACTCAAAATTGAAAATTAGTTGAACCTTGAAACTTGGCATATACTTGAACCATAACATGAGGATGGCACTTGAACAATGTCGTCATGATGACGTCATCAGGTGTCGAATTACAAGGGTTTTAAAGTTTTAAAATGACCATTTGCTATTTGCTGTATCTTTCTGAATTTGAAAGCTATGATGTTCATAGTTGGGCATATGATAGTTCAAGAGTGGGGCAACATTTGAAAAGGTAATGCCAAAATCGTATGACCTTAACTTCAGGGTCGTTACCCTAGGTCGAAGTTCGCCTTTGTTTTTTCCTTAATAAAATCTTTTTCGGACTTATCTACAGAATAACTCAAGATTGAGATTTATTTGAACATTGAAACTCATCAGATAGTTGAACCTCAGTATCAAGACGACACAGACCTAATGACGTGATGATGACGTCATCAGGCATCGAATTACAATAAATCAAAGTTTAATTTTTGTAAAAATCATAACTCATGAACCATAATTCGGCGGAAGGTGCAGGTGCGCGATGTTAACACAGCGTTCTTTACATCGCATACCACTATCAATTATCACTAGCAAGTGCAGCGCATTGCACGCGCAAGCCTATATCGCTGCATACCTAATGCAATTACTGATGATCAATTAGCTGATAAATATATAAATCAATTTCTATTAAACTACATGTACATGTATGTACATTTTGACAACATAATATCTAAAAAAAAGAAGAAGATAGGGCTTCTTTGTTGACTCTATCTTTAAATACATGTGTAGTATGTACAGTTTTATTACAATGTATATGAATTAAGCGCACTTTTGTAACTTACTGATTTTTAGATAAATGGCGCAGTAAAGAGCATGCTTTTCGGAGTATTGGATATGGAAAATGGGAGATTACTTTACCACCGAAAGCTGATGGATCTTGTCCAATTGATCATAACTCAATCATCAAGGTACAGTACATTCATGTTGTATTCAATTGATAACCTTTTAATTTTGTACATAAACTATTTCTAAGTCTTTTTGGAAATCAATTCATTTTCTTCGTATTGGTAAGATTTTGATTGACAGGAGTATGATTTAGTGAACTTATTTTGAAGTGTCCTGGCCTGGGTAGGGCTGATGTTGTGTGCAATTGGGATTTTTGTTCAAGGTATACATTTTCAGTAAACGATTGATTGTTTTTTTCATGGAATAATTCTCCATTGGCTCCTAGATGTAGATGTACTTTTCTGTATTAATCCTTCCCTAGACAAAGGACACATCCTCCAAATTAACCAAAATAATGACTGTGAGGAAAAATAGTTTTCAGTTGAGAAGTAGTGGCTTTGAGGAAAGCCGGTTGTGATAGTCACTCTTGAGAAGTAGTGGCTGTGAGGAAAGCCGGTTGTGAAAGTCACTCTTGAGAAGTAGTGGCTGTGAGGAAAGCCGGTTGTGAAAGTCACTCTTGAGAAGTAGTGGCTGTGAGGAAAGCCGGTTGTGAAAGTCACTCTTGAGAAGTAGTGGCTGTGAGGAAAGCCGGTTGTGAAAGTCACTCTTGAGAAGTAGTGGCTTTGACTTGAGGAAAGCCGGTTGGCCCAGTCTGCCTTGCCCATTAAAGTGCTTGGTTGTTGTTCACAGGACTGCACACTTTTATTTGTTTAAGGTTCAGAGTGTGAAGAAGTTTTATTTTTCAGTGCTTAAATTTGAAACAGAAACAAAATCCCAAAACAGTACTTTCAATTTTTACTTCCGTGGCCCAGTCTGCTTGGCTCAGTCTGCCTGGCCTAGTCTGCCTGTCCCAGTCTGCCTGTCCCAGTCTGCCTTGCCCAGTCTGCCTGGCCCACTCTGCCTGTCCCAGTCTGCCTGTCCCAGTCTGCCTGTCCCAGTCTGCCTGTCCCAGTCTGCCTGTCCCAGTCTGCCTGTCCCAGTCTGCCTGTCGCAGTCTGCCTGTCCCAGTCTGCCTGTCCCAGTCTGCCTGGCCCAGTCTGCCTGGCCCAGTCTGCCTGGCCCAGTCTGCCTGGCCCAGTCTGCCTTGCCCAGTCTGCCTTGCCCAGTCTGCCTTGCCCAGTCTGCCTGTCCTGCAGTCTGCCTGTCCTGCAGTCTGCCTGTCCTGCAGTCTGCCTGTCCTGCAGTCTGCCTGTCCTGCAGTCTGCCTGTCGCAGTCTGCCTGTCGCAGTCTGCCTGTCGCAGTCTGCCTGTCGCAGTCTGCCTGTCGCAGTCTGCCTGTCGCAGTCTGCCTGTCGCAGTCTGCCTGTCGCAGTCTGCCTGTCGCAGTCTGCCTGTCGCAGTCTGCCTGGCCCAGTCTGCCTGGCCCAGTCTGCCTGTCGCAGTCTGCCTGTCGCAGTCTGCCTGTCGCAGTCTGCCTGTCGCAGTCTGCCTGTCGCAGTCTGCCTGTCGCAGTCTGCCTGTCGCAGTCTGCCTGTCGCAGTCTGCCTGTCGCAGTCTGCCTGTCGCAGTCTGCCTGTCGCAGTCTGCCTGTCGCAGTCTGCCTGTCGCAGTCTGCCTGTCGCAGTCTGCCTGTCGCAGTCTGCCTGTCGCAGTCTGCCTGTCGCAGTCTGCCTGTCGCAGTCTGCCTGTCGCAGTCTGCCTGTCGCAGTCTGCCTGTCGCAGTCTGCCTGTCGCAGTCTGCCTGTCGCAGTCTGCCTGGCCCAGTCTGCCTGGCCCAGTCTGCCTGGCCCAGTCTGCCTGTGTCAGTCTGCCTGCTTGTCTTATTTTGGTTTTACAAATGACAACAAATTAAAGAGCTTGGTAGTTGTTTACAGCTCTGCACCCTTTTTTGTCTTAGGCACCTTTTAAAAACTATTCTCTGGTAATTTCCGGGAAATTTGTCCCGGTCTGGGTTTTCTTGTCGAGATGGATTGTTCCCGGTGTTTGACCACACTGTCCTGGAGTTTGTTTACACTCCCCGCTGTGAGCTCTGCGGTTTGGCACTGATAAGATCTCACAACCCTTCGGGCTTTCTATAAACAAAAATCTATTCAAACTTTTTTTGTTGGAAGGCCATACGCTCAATAACCATTTGCCAAAATTTGAAACCTAAAAAAAATCCCAAAACAATACTTTCACTCTTTACTTGTTAACCCTTTAGTCATTTAGTCACTGTACCGCCCGAAACCGCCCAAAACCGCCTGAGATTAAACAACACTTTGTATCTTCGGTTTTACACATGCTAGTGGGTCGCACCAAACAGCCGTCGAAAGAGAGTGATCTAAAGACTGCGAAAGTCTAAAAATATAATGTGGTCACCTTTGAAAAAAAAAAAAGTAATCTACTTCCAAAGGTTCAAAGGTCGGATTCAACGTGTATTGGCTTTTTCTGTTTAGTGCGTACCGTATTGTATACAATGCTTTACGCACTATAATGTATACTACAAAAGCGACAATGTTTTGCTGGGCTTTCACCATGTTTTTCACACGTTATTGAAAGGAATTTACATTGTAGAGGAAATTAATTGTTATCTATACATGTAATTAATATAGACAAAATTGTTCATTTCCAAAGGTATGTTTTGATATATTTCAATCACTTTGTCAACATTTTGTTCTTGTTTGAAACGACAGCATAGTTGAAAAAGTTGTGTGCACAACTTTCTGTGAAACACTAACGCTAACGCAATGCAAACTCAAAGTTTTTTAATTTAGTTGATGTGTCCTCAAATTTGCAATCTGAAAGCTTCAATTCAGTAGAAGTAAATAAACATATGTGTGAATCATTTGAAAGATAATTTTATCCTCTAAAAAAATAAACCAAACTTGTAACACACAAAAATAATTACAATGAAAGTTATTTCACGACTTCCAGATAATGCATTACATGTAACTCTGTGACTTTACCCTGCCCTGTTCAGTGAGTAAATGACCTACGTTGAATTTGCGTGTAGCATGGTAAGTGCTATTTGAGGGTTAATGTGATGTTAACACATGCATTGAAGAATGTTCAGTATTTCATTTGTAGCTTAATTAATTTCTGACATATTTACCTTGTATTGATGATTGTCGAATATGATGTGGATTTACAGTGTACTATGATACATTCAACAACGTGCCTTAGAAGTGCCCCTTAGAGATTAAAGGTAATAAACAGAATTGGTAATTGATATAAAACATTGTTGTCTGAAGGCTCTACTGATTAAACAGTTCTTACAAGAACCATTTTCTGGGTTTCCCCCATAAATGAAGCCATATTCAAGAAAACTGTATCTGCAAACGTAAAAATACAACAGCAGATTTCCAAAATTTGCTGAAATTTTTTATTATTTTAAAACTATTTTCTCCTGACTTACACAAGGGATGAAGCCAAACTTTCCACAGGTTTGTTACATCTAGTTCATGATTGATGACACAAAACATGAACACTGTCTGTGACCATTTTGTCACCTCTACCAATCCTATACCGGTACTATTTTTAGAGGTTAAAATGTAATCATCAGTTCTTTGTTGCAAACAGCTACAGATTCAGACCAAGTCTGGTGAATTGGTTGATCGACTCTGTCCTTGGTCAAACTATGCTGTGCAGTGTCAGGATACAATGTTGTTTCAGAGTGTGTGGTGGAATCCCCCTGCAGATCAACAATACCAAGCTAAACATCCCAAACCAAAGCCTCCTGAAGGTAAAAGTTATTCTTTATTAACCTGACAAAGTCTACTAGAGCACCATTTTGATGGAACTTGTATTTAGCAAAATACTCAAAGTCAGTACTCAATACTCCACTGAAAAATAACCAGTACTCGAAGTCATGTACATATTGGATACTGGTCTGAAAATGTACTGGAAGTCATGTACTGGATACTGGGGCCGATTTCACTAAAATCCCCATTTGCAATCATCGCTATCGCACCTCATCGCAAACCGCAAATCCATCGCACTTGCGACGTGGATGATTTTGTGTTTCACTAAAGTCATCGCAGTTGCGATTATATTAAAAGGAAAATAAATGTTTTGTACGAGGCTAAAAGTAGTGGCCTTTGACACAACTCGCCAGAAAATCGTCGGTGCTCGCATTGTGGACGTCTTAATGTCAAAATTGTGTTGCCGCGGTTCGATTAAAAACGAAATGCATAAATTGCAGTTTAAATGTAAATCATTTTCATGCTGGTGCATCAAAAAATAACAGTAGAACCATATCAATGTTTAAATTCTAGCATTCTTTTAAAAAAGGTTCACAAGAAATCAAATTCAACTTGTTTCATTTGTAGGCTTATTAGTATAATTAATTTTATAAAATTCTTCAAGCATACTTGACGCGCAGCTTACATGTAATGCAGTATGTGGTGTTGGAACATTTTGCGTATAGCTTAAAGATCAACTTAAGCGAAATTAACATTATTGTTCTTTTGTTATAGAAAGATAAACAAGTGTGTAATAATAATAATAATAATAATATTTATTCGGGCAATCACATATCACAATGATTACATATAACTGGTTAAAACTCAATAAAAATTTTCATCAGTGTCACGCTGAGCAACAATGCTGAGTTTCACAAAAAAGCCCCTCTAAGCGCCTAGGAATCAAAATCAGCACTGGCTTCACACTGCAGACTTGATCCAAAAAAGACAATAGAAAATTCATAGCAATGAAAATAAACAACCTTCATCCAGTCTGGTTCAACACGGACTGGTTTTACACTGGTTTTCTTAGGCACTGTTACTTCAGTGTTGATTTCTCTTTTCATTTTCAAGGGTCTTTGCTGGGAACCATAAAGGGTGTCGCCAACAGTAGGAAAAAACGCTAGTTCTTCAAGATAACAGGGCTGAACATACATAAAATTTGCACTGACATGATCCCAATGTATTTGTTGACTCAGGTCTGATGATATATGAGGCCCATATTGGTATTGCGTCTTGGAAAGGAGAGGTGTCAAGCTATGATAACTTCACTGATAATGTGCTACCTAGGATCAAGAAACAAGGTTTGGTCAATTCCATTGAATGTATACCACTTTTATTTTCTAATGGACTCAACAAAAATGTGGAAAAAGGGTGTCAACATTTGCTTTAAATAAATAAACTAGGCTTTCTGGGTTGCTTGCACTGTTCTGGTGCACAGAGCTCCGACGAATTTTGGTTTATGTCTGATCTATGTACCCTTAAAAAATTATTGCAAATTGTAAGCAATAACCAATTGTTCCTCCTTGCAATAACGAAGCTTGCTGCATGGAATGTTGAGTTTCCCCATCGTGCAGCAAAGTTAAGTGCACTAGCCTTTGTTCTTTGTCCCCAGACTGCTATAATCAAAGGTTTATTACAATTGAACATTAGGATTTTTAGAACCAGTCCATTAAGCCTTTTGCCTATATTGAATAGCAAAGTCAGCCAAAGGGAATATTTGTTACACACTATTTAGGAATTTCGATAGTCGATAGGAAAATTGTTTTGCGCGCTATTGTATGTAAATTAAAGTCGCTCTGTGCGGTATGGCTTTGCAGATTTACTGTCTAGTCAAAGTCAACTGGTTTGCAATGTACCATACTGCATTCTTGTTTTACTCATAAATGTAGATTGTTTTTTGTTTATGAACTGAGCAACAGTGTTTTCAGGTTTTACAACTCCACTGATGCCTCCAGCTTGCAAAATAAGAAATAATTGTGGTCTGGATTTGTTAGTATTAACTGCAGTTTGCATTCAATCATTGTTTTTCTGCATGAAAATTGGAAAACTACAAGAACTTTGGTCTCCTTTCTAATCACAAGTGAAGATACATCTGATTGCTATGAATCTCCCATCGCTTGTTCAATCTACTAAAACAAAATTACTTATTGATGATGCACGCACTCCACTCGGGTAACAAATTAACCCAGGGGTGTTCACTGTGACTTTCGACACGTGTTAGAATTTTTAACACGGATCAAAAGCTCTCAACCCTCCTCCTGAGCATGGTTGGTTTCAAGACCATTTGAGCACTCTACTCTGGACAACACCATGTTGAAATATTGTAGTGTGAACATGGTGAAAAAGGTCATTTCAGATTAATCAGTTCGAACCCGTGTCTAGCACAGCGATTTTCTGTAGTTTGAAAAGGCCTTGTGTTTGTTTGTTATAATCTGAGGAAATTGTTATGATATTTGATGCTGTACTAAACTGCTCTGCATATATATTGGTTCTACTTATCAATTGATAAGACCACTGCTGTTCCAGCATTTGGCCCTGCATTTTCTGACACATCACATTTGAATTACTTGTCTTAGTACATACATGTACATGCAAGAATTCATGCTGCAAATCAAATTAAAGAGCTGAATTATTTTTGGTTGATTGATGTTTGTTTGTAGGCTATAATGTAGTTCAGCTAATGGCTGTAATGGAGCATGCCTACTATGCCAGCTTTGGCTACCAAGTCACAAGCTTCTATGCAACATCAAGGTCAGTGCACAATAATATTGTGTGATTTGCATTTTTTTGGATGATGTACATGTAGTAAGATTTTGTCCTCAATTGAAACTTCATAATATTAAAACAATGCGTACAACTTTAAAAGAGGAAGTTTCAATTGAATCAACTTTTATAGACAAAATTGTCCATGCAGAGGTCTAATCCAAATGATAAAGCAGTGGTGTTGGTAGCCCTATATAGGACTCTTCCTCTGTGCTGTACACAGATACAGAGTCCTAAATATTAGGGCACGTTTCTGGGGCGGACAAATTTCAAAGCTTCATAAGTCAAATCTTACCTGCAAGAAGCAACTAATTTCACAAGATTCACATTCCATGGCGGCATACATTTTGCTGCGGTGGGTTTTGGACGTCATATATTCCTCATTAATCCGTCATTTTTGTGAAATAATGCAGCTCCCAACGTTGAAGAAAAGTCAATTTTGTTCGTTTTTTCACAGTGTCTGCCGTGCGTACGCGCATATTCGCGTGTAAGACGCAGGGTGCATGACGCACATATCCTCACAGTGTCTGCCGTGCGTACCTATCCCGGTGCACACAGCTTTGTGGGGACTTCCTATTGTTGTTCTATTATTCCCTTTTCTAAAGAATCTGGTGTGGGGACCCAGTTTAACAAAGAAAAACGTTGTGGGGACCTTTGTTCCATTGTATAAAAGTCCCCACAGCTCTGGGTATGCCTACCTACGCCCTTAGTCTTGTGTAAGACGCAGGGTGCATGACGCACATATCCTCACAGTGTCTGCCGTGCGTACGCCCTTAGTCGTGTGTAAGACGCAGGGTGCATGACGCGCATATCGTGCATTGCATTTGCATGTTAACGCTGTGCTGTCAAGATACTGTGATCAAAAAGTGCGATATAAATTTGGTGCATTTTGCGGTATGCGTAATCTGCGCCCACGCAAACATACGTGAACACATGCAAACACCGGCGTCTTGGTTTATCTTTATTAAAAGTTTGCAGAATTTTTTAACGTTGAGAGCTGCATTATTTCATGAAAATGACGGATTAATGAGGAATATATGACGTCCAAAACCCACCGCAGCAAAATGTATGCCGCCATGGAATGTGAATCTTGTGAAATTAGTGGCTTCTTGCAGGTAAGATTTGACTTATGAAACTTTGAAATTTTTCCGCCCCAGAAATGGTACCTGATATCCAGGACGTCACTGTAGTACAAGGCCGCCAGGGCTATGGTGTTGGAAGAAGTATCACTTTGTGTTAAGCGCATAAACTAGACAGAAAGTTCATGTCTTCCTTAAACAAGCTTTTTTGTTTCAGTTAAAGTAAAAATGTCCTTATTAGAGGGTTTGTCGTAGTGCCAGTTGATAAGAAAGTTTCAGAGACAGACGACCTTTAAGTTGTCCACAACTCTTGGCATGTGTGAGAAGGTCCACACCTGTTGCACCCAATTCCCTTTTCATAAGAGAAGGGAGATGTAAGTGACATGTCTACATTGATAAAGACCTAAATGTAGGAAATAAAATGCTTGCTGAAGCTCATTGCCTTCAACATGTTGAAAAGGTACTCCTGACTGACATTGTTAAAGGCTTTTATTCCAGCAGAGAGAAGTGCAATAATTTGGCAGTTTTTTGCACTCTGTGGTAGAATTATGAAACTTGTTGCATGTGTATGTTCCAGAAACATTAATTAGATACAGTGTCATCTCTGTAATAAGTTGTAATGGTCGCAGAACAATATGGGAAGGGAGGTCTAAAGTCTACTCCTTGTTGTCTCTTCGTAAGTTTGCAGGGTCTAAGAGCTCCAAAAAAGCATTGTAGAAAGTTGTAAACTTAAACATGGTAGCCATTTTGCATGATAATACACAACTCAGAAAGTAAGAGTTTCAGAATGTTCATTTGGGTTTCTATCAGTGTTGTAACCAAGTCATTTTTTTCTCAAGTCAAGCCAAGGCGCAAGTCATATTTGCTCAAGTCAAGGCACAGGTAATTTTTGTTAAAGTCAAGTCACAAGTCAAAATTTTCGCAAGTCAAGTCAAGTCAAAAGTCACATAATGTCCCGAAATAAGCCCACTTCCATGATGTTGTGACAGACTAAATACAATCACAGGCCTTGAACTTCGTGTTCAAAAGGGCACAGCAATAATTGCCGTGCTTTTTTAGAATTTGAAGGGCATCGCAGCAATTTTGTCTAAAAGGGGCACCACTGCATTTTTGTCGAATTTGGGGGGCTCATGGCAAAAACTAAATTTAACAAGAATGGTGACCATTTCTGAAACATTTTGTTACACATGTTACTGACAGTTAAAAAAATATATAAAAAAAATCAAAAACAACGCATCTTCATCACAGCATTTTTACTTTGCGCAAACACCCCGCAAAAAATGCCCCAAACAACAAAACAAATTAAAGAATAAACAAATCTTACTTTAAACAGTAAAATAATCTTTCTGTTGATCCAATGTGTCCTAAATGGTGTCATTTTTTTTAAAATAAAGCCTACACGTTGCAAAGCTTTTCGTAAACAAGCTGACATTTCTGAGGAACTGTGCTTCCCAGACCATGCTGCCGACTGCTTTTGCGTGCATACCAGCGACACATTGCTCTGTGCACGGTTTTAGATCGCACACCAGCGATGGTGACTATTTATTGCAATTCGGAGGATTTTTTTTTTTCTGAGCATCCGCAGACACGTACAGTCTTAGATCAAGGCATTTTAAACAGGTTTTGTGATCTATCGTATAATGCATTGGGTTATTTCACCAATCGAGGGCATTTTCTCTCACGCTATCGCATTATTCTGAAACTGCCTCTAGCGTTAAATGTTTCTTGCCTTAATTGTACATGTAGCACGCAAAGCAACGAGATAACCAAGACTAAAGAGCCTCTAAATTGGAAACGATGTGACTGCATGTGTTGTGTAAACTGTGATCGCAATGTGGTCCGTGTTTTGCAGAACTTTCTAGTGAATTTTTTTACATTTATCTGAACCGTAAAAGTATAAACGCCAATTCTCAACTCTCAAGTCATTTTTGCGCAAGTCAAGTCAAGTCAAGTCACAAGTCAATGAAATTGGCGACTAGAGTCCAAGTCATTGACTCGAGTCAACAACACTGGTTTCTATAAATAGGTTTGAACAAGTCTAACAGTTCAAAATAAACATTTTCAAAATTGTGAGACTGTAAGGACACCTATTTTCAAAATGACAGACATATTGTGATATAAATGATGGACATTTCATAAAATGATACTACACAGTAACTTGGTAATAGGTCTAGAACTTAAATTTTGATGGCTAAAATATAGATTTGAAGGGTCTCCAACAGCTCAAAATAACCATTTTTGTCTGACGCAGACTTTTAAGTTTGCTATTTCTGAAATGGTAGCCAGATATTCCAAACGGCTGTCCATGTCTTTAAATATTTTTGAGAGGTCTAATTGTCAAAAGTCACCTATTTTAAAATGGGGGCCATATTTTTATAAAAATTGCGGCCCATTTCACAGATTGTAAGAGGTCTAGAATCTTTATTTCACGTTCAAACATAGGTTTGAGCGATTTAAATGTGACATTTTCCAAATTGGTGGCTGAATATTTTCAAAATAACTCAAATTTTGAAATTTTACACTATAACTGTGACTTAGATAAGTGAGAAAGTGAATCATATTTTTCTAATATTGGTTTTGAGGGTGTCTCTAACAGTTCAGTATCTCACCATTTGCCAGTGAGTCAGACTTTCGCTATTATGATGTCATTACCTCATGTATGCTGACAGCATTTCAATCTACATGTACCCGGGCTTAGACCCATCCATTTCTAATGAGGCTGCATGTGTTATTTTCGGATTGTCAAACTGCATCAACAATTGTCAGAAATGGATGATCCCAAACAAACTCCAACTGAACAAAGATAAACCCAAACTTGTCATTGCTGTATCTCCTCATTACCAGCAAAGTTTAAGCAACTCAAGAATCGAAGCCATGGTTGCTAAGGTTACAAGTCCATAAGTCCATCAGTTATTGCATTCATGGCATTAGAAGCATCTCCAACATACGTAAATGGACAAAAACACATGCCTTGCTGCTGCTAGAGTCCCTTATGTTGCCTAGACTTGACTACTGTATTTGAACTCTTACCTCAATGGTATTCAAACTATGCTGCATTTAGGCCTGTCATTTTCTCAGTACATGTCTCTCCATTCCTTCTACAATTAAATTGGTTACCAGTCGGACTTAACTTCAAGACATGTGAACATGCACAAAGCAGTCTCAACTAAACCTCCACATTACATTACTGAGTCTACATGTATAAACCTGGACACACCTGGCCACTGTGGCCTCCACTCCAGCTGCATTCTTAACATTCTGTGCTCATTGAAAAAGACAACGAAACAGGCCTTTTGGATTGGTTGTGTCCCAATGCTGGAGCCTTTTCCTACCCCTTATCTGTAGCATCAAACTCACTCCAGAATTTTTCCCCAAAACAAAAAACCCACACTTCTAAGTATTTGTACTTCCTTGTCTTTCTGGAGCAGTCTTTCATCCCACATTGTAACTACATGAAAATGGGTCTTTCACCAGGTCTTTGTATTGTACCAGGTCTTTGTGTCGGGTCTTTGTACCAGGTATTTCTCTGATTATGAAATAAGATTCAGATTTTGGTTTACTGATTGTTTATATTTCACGTATCATTCTAAGTCAATAGTAATAACTTTGCTTATAACGCCCTGGTGTTATAAGCAAAGTTTATACGTAAGCCTTGTTTACCGGAAATGCCCCAGGTTGAAAGTCAACAACCCAGGGTGAATGTGTTGGACCATATTTCAGCAATCCCTAAAAGTCATTACTTTGATTTACAGAATGAGTTGTGGGTTTACAAATTATCCATGATGCTCGAAGCAATTCTTATCTCTGAGCTAAGATCACATTTTTTGTACCGATGCAAAGAAGTTTGTCCTGCACTATAATTGTGATATTACAACTTTGAGTCCATAAACTGGTTGTTTTTATAATAGTCGCTATGGAAACCCTGAAGCTCTGAAGAGACTTATTGATGAAGGCCATCGACATGGAATCTTAGTATTTCTGGATGTTGTTCATAGTCATGCAGCAAAGAATGTATTAGATGGGCTCAACCAGTTTGATGGCTCAAACTCATGTTTCTTCCATGATGGCAGTCGTGGAGATCATATGCTTTGGGACAGTCGACTCTTCAACTATACCAGGTAAGTTGTGTCTGTACATGTATTTTGGACGGTTTATATAATTGTGTTGCAGTTTAAAACAAGCTTTTACACTGAGTATATTTTTGATGACACCAGTGTACAGTATGCAGGCAGTGAAGTTTCAAAAGTAATATTTTCAATAATTCCCCTGCCTATTTTTCCCCTAAAGTAGACAAAAAATGTGGCTTAATAAAAAGTTACTTGAACAAAATTGTTTCTAACGGGAATGTTGCTTAAACTTGTTAATGATGTGTATGTTTGTCATTTAAATGTAGTTTTGTTGTTTTTACACTTCAGGTTTGTTCGTAATTCAAAATATTTGGCACCAACCTCAAGGTTTTTTAAAACTAGAAACTCATCTGCTGTTGGAGACGCGCGTCTATGGTTCCCGTCACAAAATCAACACATTGCAACGTTACCCGCGTCTACCATTGCATAATGTGACGTCATGTGTGGGAGTTAGCTTGTGGATGGGGATTCAATAGTTTTTCGAAAGGAGTTGTTTTTACAAAGTTTCTTGGGTGCTGGAATAATATGCCATCATTCTAAGATGCTGGTGGATGTTCAGAGATCAGAAATCAGAATCCCCCAGCCGGCACATTTCCCCTGATTTTTTGTTTCGGGGGGGGGGGGGGGGGGGGGGGGTTCGTTTTGATCATTGACAACACTCAAAACAATTTTGATCATTGACAACACTCAATACAATTTTGATCATTGACAACACTCAATACAATTTTGATCATTGACAACACTCAATACAATTTTGATCATTGACAACACTCAATACAATTTTGATCATTGACAACACTCAATACAATTTTGATCATTGACAACACTCAATACAATTTTGATCATTGACAACACTCAATACAATTTTGGGCAAATGGTTTGTAGCACACTTTTCACAGATGACTGTAGGAATGATTTGTCCCAGCCCAGCTAGCTGCAATTATCTGGGTATCGGTGTGTCATTTGGCCACCTGTCCACCTGTTTCAGGACAGGTACTGTCAAGCCTAAGATTGCGACCAGTGTGTTTCTGGCACCTCTTAACTGTCGGAAATGCATCGGATCGTATATCACTTATTAATATCAATCAATTGTTTATATAACTTATTTTATCAATTCAAATTAATTAAAAAGGTCTTTCCACTGATATATGTAACTATTTGTCATAAATGCTTTACACTTCATATCATACTGTGTGTCCTGTGAGTATTTCAATATTAGATGCAAAGAAAAGGGGAGCTTACTACATAGTACTTTTACTTGACATTAAGAATGGGAGCTAGACCCCCCCCCCCCCCCCCCCCCCCCCCCCTCCTGAAAATCAGCACACAAGGTTTGTGACTTGAAACAGACCATCGGAGTGCATGAATCTATATCTACATCACTAACTCACAAAACTACACATCCATTAATCCTCTGCAGGTAGTGTGTCAATGTGTAACATACATGTAATGCCCATACATGTACAATGTACATGTACCAAAGAACAACATCAAACAATCATGAAGTGATTCTATTTGCTTATTAACTCAGTAACTGAAGAGACGGGACTACTAAATACCATGCTGTATTAATATTTATTTGCCAGTCGATATTGGTTTTGCTCTCACTATCATCAGCTTTATTGTCGGGTGCTACCGCTTCCACACACAAGTGGCACAAACCAGGGGTTCTGCGAGACGAACTCCCCACCGTTGTCATCACTACCCTTCCCTTCTCTCCTCAGGAGAGCTTTCCTCTTTCCTAGCAACATTACCTTCTTCAGTGCTTGAAGAATTTACCTCTTTTTCGTAAATATAAATCCCTCTCGAGACCCACTGCTATCTAGGATTTAAGAGGCTTTTCTTTTCGACTTTACCCAAGAACAGCGTTCTTTCCATTGCAAAGTGTAAATACCGCGCAGTGGTATGAAACGTTACTTCCACACATAATGTCACACAAATTTATTCAAGAAAGATGACGTCAAGGGGCTTTTTCGCGAAACTCAACGGAAAGTTGAGTTGTGGTCAAAATGATTTTATATTTTATTTACATAACATTATTATGGGATGCGAACTATGTGTCTGTATTCATTGAGCACTTATAAATGAATTTCTGCAAATAATGACTTCCTCTTTGTTTTCGTTCAAATACTTCTTTAAAGTGGTTCTAATTGATTTACCAAGTAGTATGTCTCTCATTCAGAGCACATCTCCATATAATATTGATTTACCAAGTAGTATGTCTCTCATTCAGAGCACATCTCCATATAATATTGATTTACCAAGTAGTATGTCTCTCATTCAGAGCACATCTCCATATAATAGCAGGCCTCAAACTTCGTGTTCAAAAGGGCGTGGCAATAATTGCCTTGCTTTTCTAGAGTTTGAAGGGCAATTTTTAAAGTGTAAAAGGGGCACCACTGAATTTTTGTTGAATTTGTGGGGGCTTCATGGCAAACAATAAATTTAACAAGACAGGTGTACATTTCAGAAACAGTCGGTTACATGTTTACTGTCTGTCTCAGAAACAAAAATGCATTTACACAACCGCACATAAAAAACAATGCACCTTCATCACAGCATTTTGACTTCACGCAAACACCCTGCAGAAAAAGAAAAAAAACCAACAAACAAAACTAGTAAAGAAAAAACAAAGCTTACATTATACAGTAAAAAAATCTTTCTTTTCATCCGTAAAAATGTAGATGTGTATATCTGTTCTTTCTCTATGGTGTAACCGGACATTTAACAGCCATGTTACAATTTTACTAAAAGCCACCGGGGGCAGTTGGATAAAAAGGGCACAGCAATATGTTGCTGTGAATTGTCAGTGATTTCGAGGGCATCATGGCAATTGCATGGACACCAAAGACAATTGCCATTATAGTGCCGTCGGTAATTTTGAGGCCTGCCATGGTGATGTTTTTACAGTAGATGACGTTTACACTGTACACTGTACAAGCAAATTTGGGTCAAATACTCTGTGTCCTTTTTACAAACTTTAAAATAGAATTAGTTGTAAACTGCTTACCTAGCAAAGGAACACATGGTATCAATGCAACAAATAGTTAATGGCCTGACGTTTTGACCCTACTGTTGTGTTTTTTGAAGGCTAAATGACAACACAACACAAATAAACAGGTAAATAGGTGTAATTGAAGCAGTCAAGTGAAAAGAAATGAAAAGAGAGAGAGAGAGAGAGAGAGAGAGGGGTAGAAAGTACAACACAAATCATAAGGTCATAGAACAACAATTATAAATGCACCCAAACTGCAGCTGTGTACATGAATGAGTCACAGTGTTGGTGGTAAAGGCATCAACCACTTTGAGACTGACCATATTTATTGATGTGGTTTTTATAGGTTTGTAGTTTCAAGTAAAACCTCTATATTTATGCTATATTTATGTTGTAGCTAAAAGCATTGTGTTGTGATGAAATTGTGTGTTGTATTTGTTTTTCAGTACAGAGGTTCTTCGTTTTCTTCTGTCTAACTTACGCTGGTGGGTTGAAGAGTATGGTTTTGATGGATTTCGATTTGATGGTGTGACATCTATGCTGTATCATCATCATGGTATTGGTAAGGAGATTGTGCACATCACCAGCCAAGATGGATTTAAACTCTATTACACTCTATTACTTTCAATGCCGTTTGGGTGTGTGCAAAAGTGTGTGTGTAAAACATTCAAACCAATAATTACTGTTTTAAAGTAGTCGTACTGATGGGAATGTCAGTGCTGTAGTCAAGTCCCTGCTGTCGGAGTTCGAGTCCCTCACTTCTTTGTTAAGTTAGTACGATAATTGAAACCATTGATCCTCCTGACTGTTGTATGGAACATTTCGTCCATTTTCAGCCTAAATGCTGTTAGACTAGTGACCAGATTTGCCAGATTTTTGACAGTTGAAAAAGTCAAAACACACAGTTTAATTACACAGGATTGATTTCCATTGTGTAATGAATCAATCTACACTTTTAAAAAACAGAGCAAAAACCTACACAAAAATTACCAACTTGTTTGAAATAAGTATGTGCCAATGTGTCATTTTGAGTGTTGCTCTGGTAAAGACTAGATGACAACCAATCGTGGAGGTAGAAAATCTCCATGGACCAACAAACATAAAACCAACAAACAACAGACATAGTTAGCCATATTTACGTAGCCTGCTGTTTACATTCTGAAATTGTGATTAGATTTGTGTGCATCGTTGGTCGCGCAAAATGCTAATCAGAGGGTTTATCCAGAAGATGCGCTGTTGCAGGCTGACAAAAAAAACACCATTACAGACTTGAACACACAAGCCCATACAAAAATGGGCTTGAGACCAGTCTTGAGTCTTCCAGCACTGCTGAATCTTGACTTGCATACGTACATATGTGCACAAGCACATTGTACAGTCTTTTAACTCTTTCAGTGCCCGCGACATTTCAAAAGTTTAACCCTAAAGTGCCCAACTTCGAGCGTTTTTTTTTTATTTTCAAAATTCTGTAAAAAACAAAAGTAAATATGTTTTAATCACCAAACTTGTATCTTGCTCTCTGGTATATCCTTGGTACATTCGAAAGTCAATAGTAGTCACGCACATAGTGATACACCCTGAAACACTGTCCTGCACACAGGGGAATTCCGCACTTTTTCGCTCGTTTACTGGGCGCCGCCATTTTTTCCCACAAGCCGAAACTACGCCCTCTCACAAGAATTCGAAAGAAAAACAAAAAATAGGTCGTACATGAATAAAAATGGTACCATTAGAAAGAGCGAGAGCGCCCCCTTGTGATAACATGTTTACTCAACCTCGTACATGCACGAGGTTTGGCGATTTTAAGCATGAACATTACCTCATACATGTACGAGGTTGGCGATTTCGAACTAACAAATATACCTCGTACATGTACGAGTTTGGCACTGAAAGAGTTAAGATGGTTTCAGTGGCAAATAGTTCCATGCAAATTTAAGTCAAAGCCTTTTTCCATTGATGTAAATGAATGTCATGTGGCAGTATGTACTGAGTCCCAGACAGCTTTTGTGATAAGATTGACCTGATGATTTTTGTAGCAATGCATTGGATGAGATCGCATGTGCCTCACCTATATAGTGATTCAATCATGACCAATCTGTGTTACCTTAATGTGTATTAAGATTGGGAATTTGTTCTTGGCGGCATGCTGGAATCATGGACTTGCCTTCCATGCCGAGAACAATGCAAATCAGTTGTGGCAGCGTAACGATTGCTCATAATCCTCATTTATAAAACAAGGTCTTGAATTGGGAGTTACTTGGTAATCCCAGGTAAAGGGAGATTTTTATCTTGAATTCCAGTACCTTCTTTGTACCAAGCAAATGAAGTGTAAACATGTGAGTACATGGTGGATGGTGCAGAATGAAATGTCTGTACATGTTATCCTGTCATCCCCTGTTGACTTCGTGCCACATCAACCCGCTGCATCTCACTCACATTTGAACAAAATATTTCTAGTTCTCCACAACCGGGGATACACGTCATCCAGTGTTAAGTGGTTCTTCATAAATTTGTGCAGTGCCTGAATGATTTGTTTCTTTTTTCTGTACCATGTTTACTTTATTTATTAACTTGTTTATTTATTATTAATTGGGATCTTAAAAAAGATGTATTCTCATATGGATGAAAATGGGGTAATATCACCACTTTATTAAATTCTGTATGGAGCTGAATAACCTACATGGTGTGTGTGTTTGTCATTTCAGGTACTGGTTTCAGTGGTGGTTACCATGAGTACTTTGGTCTGAATACAGACTCTGATGCCTTGACTTACTTGACATTAGCTAATGAAATGCTTCATACATTCTATCCTGATATCATTACTATTGGAGAGGTAAGTATACACACATACCATGGTGTTTACATTCACTCCTTTACTCTGTTTTTACAAAGCAAAGAATTCCCTTTCGCGTTTACCACACACCGGTTGCCATCGGACACTGCTCTGGTGTCAGTGTGTTTCACCTTTGTGTGACTACTGCCTGATTAATAAATGAAACTGGAAACTGCAGGACAAATTGTGTGGCAGACGAAGCTTGCCTAATAATGGTTTCCAAGAACAGATTTTGGTTGTACATTCTAATGAACTGTCGTCCATGCTCAATTTGGACTGCAACTTGATGGTTATTCACCAATAAACCAAATACAATTGGCCATAGATAATTACCTGAAACACTGAAACTGATCTTTATTGTTCTCCTGTCTAAAGGGGTTTGTATTAGGCCTACATGTTGCCTCTCACTTCAGAAAAAATACTTTGTTTTGGACCATGTTTTTGATGCTGTGTGTGTCTACATGTAGTTCCCAGAGGCTTGACCATCAATGTGTACATGTACAAGACAGAAATTAGAGGCTGGTATTCTTGTTCGCAGTGATCTAAAAATGACCATCAAGCCATTGAAAGTGCTCATTGTATTGAAATGATGCTTAAAGATCAACTTAAACGAAATTAACATTATTGTTTTGTTGTTGTAAAAAGGTAAACGAGTGCGTAAAGAACATATAAATTAGTGGAACTCAATAAAAATTGTGTCATGATGTAGAATAAAAACATTTTGATCAGCCTCATGTTGGGCAAAAATGCTGAGTTTTACGAAAAAGCGCCTAGGAATCAAAACAACACTGTGACGTCACACTGCAGACTCAGTTTTTTAACCCCACACAAACATGTATTATGACATGCAAAGAGGCATCCTGAAATGGGAATTAAGCTGATTAAAATGTCGGAAAGCAGCGGTTTGTGGGAATATTACAGTGTTGATGAAGGTGAGGTTTTTCCGTCAAGCATTTCTGATGGTAGGTGATAACTTGTGTTTGTGTGGGCAGCCTTTAGTTCAGAGCTTGCAACGCGCAAATTTTTAAATTGGCTTGAGCAAATTTAAAAAAAGGCCTTTTTCAAAGATTGCGCAAGCAACATGATTACTGTGATCAAATATGATGCCTTTTCGAGACCCTTGTTTTTATAAAGATTGAATTTGTGTCACCAGTGAATTTATTATTTCGAATAGAAGTTTTATGGATCACAGTTGGTATTTCTTTAGATGTATGAGTAGATCATGGGAACCATAAAATAGTCAAAAGAGTGAGGCTAAAGGATCCAAAACAGGGACATGTGATAATAAAAAATAAAATTATTTGAGAGCATATATCGAATTCGCATTAATTTGTTGAGCTTTCGCAATATTTTTAAAAAGCTTTCACGAGCTCTGGCAATAATTTATTCCGTGCGCACAAAGTAAATTATTTGGGGCGTTCAAAATAAGTTAGAGAGCATAATACAATTTCACAATAATTTCTGTTGAGCTTCTGCAATAATTTTTTATGAATTCTGGCAATGACGTGTAAAACATCACTTCTATTTTTTCATTATTATTTTTCCCATTTTCGTTTTAAAGATTTTTTCTAAAACCATAGCTTCATAGTTTTTCTTTTTACACAACGAGCGTACGCAGACACTAGTTTTCCCAATGTTTCCCATTGAATGGGCTGCTAGTCTTTGCAATCTCACTTTTGAATGCTACTATACATGTGTTGTATCTACTATACATGTAGTTACCAATGCAGACACTGAGACAGTGTCTGAGCCGCACCTCGGTGGCCTGGAGAGTGGACAGAGACAACTGTTCACACAGGTTCAGGTTCCAGATACGACTGGCGTGACCGTGGCCAGCATCGCGCTGATGTGCGCCCTGGTCACGCATGACTGGTTTATTGTTACATAACAACATTTCACTACATTCGACCCATTTTTTTATTTTTTATTTTTTTTTTTCTTACATACGCTACAGCTATTATTTATATCTTTATGAAATATATGTCTAACTCCGTCATACATACGGTTTTTTGGGTTTTTTTTTTCGAGTTTGGAATGGAAGAACTAACCCAAATCAAAATGTTTCTAAGATATGGACGTATATTTAAAAACATGTTTAAAGTTTTTCACGATCTGAGTCTTAATAAATAACAAACTTGCGTATACCCCAAAATACACATATTTATATAAACATTTCTTTTCAATTGGAGACTCCTTTTCTTCAACTTGAAAATCTGCAAATTATACCCTCAAATGAAAACTTTTATTTTATTTTGAGTTACAAACAAAAAGATAACTAACTTTTAGTCAAAACACATTCAAGGACTGCTTTTCAAGTCTTGCTAAGAACTTATTTTAGAACCTGTTACTTCCAAAATTTGTCAGGAACGCTTCAGAATTTAATGGAATACATATCCTTTGTGTTCTGTAAACATTGTACGAGGACTTCTTGTTCTGAAATGCCACGGAGACGCGCGATTTCTCTGCCGACCTGTTTAGCGATTGTGGGGTTGCTAAAACGGATGGTTCCTTCCAAGTTACGGGGGATGAAGTACGGGGAATCTGTTTCTCGGAGTAGACGTTCTAGGGGAGATTCTTGGCAACTTCCTGCATTCCTTTGTTTTCTAAAGTGATTAGCGGCGTTAACCCGATGTACAAGTTGGGAAATGTAGAGCACCATTTCTCAGCCTCAGCTAAATCTCGTGTGAAACAATGCAGGTGTATTCTCCAGTGGTGTGGAATGGCTTCGCAGAGGATCTCGAAGCAATCGGCCTCAGCTTCTCTGCAATGTATCACTAGTGGTAGATTTTTGTATACGGCTAGTTGAAGCAGTTGTCGAAGAACAGACATCTGGAGAGTCCTGTGTTTACGAAAAACACCCGAGTAATCTAGACCTACTTCTCCCAGGGCACAAACCTTAGGGTGTTCCAACAAACGCCGAATCACCGTGTCTGTGTCCGGGGAGAAGTTGTGGGCTTCCTTGGGATGTAGACCCACGGTGGCTGCGTAGACGAAAGGGTCGTTAACCAGGGTTGACCAAGTTTCCTTGTTAGAGAGTGTCTTAGTATCGCAAAACACAGCAACGCATCCGATGAACCCATTCATGTCAACCGCCGTACCTGGGGTGTCAGTGGCAAGAAACATGCTCAGATTCCCCGTGAAGTGGGCCTTGCGTAGCATGCGGTCTACATGGCAATGAGAGTCAATAAACCCAGCCTCTGATGGAGATTGTACAGCTGAATCTTCGGCCAATATCAGGAGACGTTGCAGTGTTCTCCAGTGAAAGACTGATGATAGTCGAGAAGGTGAGCCGATACTTCGTTGATGGAGTTTTAGGAGGCCGATGAAACTGTCATAGGCGTCCCAGACTTTGATTTCTTCTGAGTTGAACTCTGAGGTTTCATCACCAAGGTGATGGGTACTTACGAACTCCACTAGATCATCAGAGGAGTTGAGGTGGAGAGCTTGACAGATGTACTGTAAGAAGCGTCTTATTAGTTGAACAAGTGCGGGAAGGTGTGCTTCCGGGGAAAAGGGGCCATGTAGACGACAATGCGTCGCGATCTCCCACTTCCTGCAGACCCAGCAGGCTACCAAAGGATAAAGGAACCACCACTCGTCGTTGCAGAGATGTTGTCGTACCACATGACGTTTCATTTTATTTGTTTTGAAACCACAACCGGGGTGAGAGCACATGGACTTGTACGATTTTCTGTTTGTGACGGCTGATGGGCCCATCTGCACAGGGGTTCCTGTATGGGGGTCTCCATCCAGTGACTCTCCTTTTAAAGTGGCTCCGGGTGGGGTGGCTCCATCAGGGGGGTCATCCTCTAAGGGCTCCGCTTCCACAAGCTTAGTCCCTCGATGAAGGTCTCCGTCCAGTGGCTCAACTTCTAGAGAGGCTCCAGGTGGGTCGGCTCCATCATGGGGGTCGTCCTGCAGGGGCTCCACTTCTACCGGCTCGTCGGTCGTTTCCTTCGAAATTTCGTTCGAGGATAAATCTTCTTCGTAGTCTGGGACGAAATCAACTTCTTCCATTTTGAGGTCCCCTGCAGGACTAATAAATATGCTCGGCACATGATAAGCCATAATAAGAAATAATAATTTGGGGCTACTATTGCTCTATTTAATTTCAATACTTAGCTATTCATACTCATAGTTTTCTCTAAACCTAATTGGGGGCCTAACTACCCTACCGCTTTTTGTGGTGAGTGTAGGCTTAGTGCAGCTAGCCACTTTCGCAGCGGCCGCTGCATCCGTGGCATCGCTGTTATTGACGAGTTGTTCCACCTGACGATCAGCGAATGCCGCATCAATGGTCTTACCCGTATTAAATAGGATATCGAGATCCATACCGTTATCTGCGGGCCCGGACTCTTCCAACCCACTTATCGAAAACAATTTGTTGCGAGCTTTTTGGAGCCAAAATGGAATATCTTTGGTGCAACCTAATTTAAGTAGATCATGGTGGACAACCTCCGTTCTCTTCCTCCCTTGAATTTTATACAGTACTGGGGACATGGCTTTGATCACTAGAAAAGGACCGCGCCAAAGTGGCTGGAGTTTTCGCGACTGACCAACTTTAGTAGCTTTATTTAGTTTGTAAACCAAGTCGCCTGCTTCAAAAATGCTTTGATTGACGTTGTGATCATAATGCCGCTTTTGGTATGTTTGAGCACCGCCGCTATTAGCCCTCGCTATAGTGTGGACCTTACGCAGTCGCTCTTTTAGGTTTTGAACGTATTCATGAGGCTGTACACTTGGGGTTTCAATATCTTTAATATCAAAAACAATTTCCATAGGCTGTTTCACCTCCCGTCCCAACATCATTAGGTTAGGAGTTAGCCCTGTATTACGGTTTGGGAGGGACCGGATGGCGCCAGTAAGTATAGGTAGATCTTCATCCCATTTCGCCACTTTACCTTTTAAATGGCACCTCATAGTCTGAAGCAATGTTCTGTTGTATCGTTCTATTTGACCATTTGAACATGGGCGGTAGGGGGTTGTCCTAGTTTTTGTTATTTCTAAAAGATCACATATTGCTTCAAAAAGGGAACTGATGAAATTTCTACCCTGATCAGTGTGAATTTGGTCTGGGCATCCGAATCTGGATATAAAATTGTCAACAACCACAGTGGCAATACTTCTTGCGGTTTGGTCCCTTAGGGGGTAAGCCTCCACCCACTTTGTAAATTGGCAAATCAGCATCAGGATGTATTTGTTTCCCGATTCTGATGGGGAGAATGGGCCTAGGATATCCAAGTGTATACGTTCTCCTGGTGCACCCGCATGGAATTTTGTTAGTGGTGCTTTTTGTTTTCTTGATAGTCCTTTGTTTTCATTGCACTGGGGACAACTTTTTACATACAGTGAAATATCTTCGGCCATCTTGTGCCAATAGGCCGTTTGTCTCACTTTCTGAATGGTTCGTGTGATGCCAGGGTGTCCAGCGATTTTAGGCACATGCGAGAGTTCCATAACCTCATGTTTCATGGCACTCGGAACCAGAAAAAGTAATCGTGGTGAATGTTCACACTCCCAATGATAGTAAAGGGCACCGTTTCGTATGCTCAAAAGTGAAAAGTTGAGCCAAAGGTATTTCACGGATGGGGAACAAAGTTGCAGTTCGTTTTGTGTGGGTGTGATGTTATTTTCTACCCAATTTAATAACAGACCCAAGTCAGGATCCCGTTGCTGCATCTCTCTCAACTGCTTATGACTGTATTTGTTTCGGAATGCCGAACGGTCATCAACGAGTGACCCATGCTTGTCGCAGGCGTTTGCAGCGGGTACCTCCTGGTCAGCCACCAGCGAACGCCGGCTTTGACCCACCAGGTTGTTTCCGCTGCAGTTTACTGTTGTGTTTTTATTTGGAGCAACAGCGGATCCCTGCACTAGTTCGTTAAGGTTGTATTCCAGTGTAGTTTGTAAACTACTAGGCTTAGTAATTTGACGCACAGCCAAAGGGACTACGTCATCAACGTCTTCGTTGAAACGCTCCCACTGGATGTGGATTCGCGCACAAAAGTTACATCCACCGCATGGAAGATCTTTCACATCACAACCCGCATAATAACAATTGCAAAATGGGGTATCACAAGGTACTCTTGAAAGAGCATCAGCGTTAGTATGCTTCCCTCCTTTTCTATGGAGTATAACCATGTCATACTGGCTGAGTTCTTCAATCCACCTGGCTAACATACCAGAAGTTAATTTGAACCGCATAAGCCAGGCTAGACTGTTATGATCTGTCCGTACATAAAATTTGCGGCCCAATAGATAATGACGAAATTGTCCTGGCACTCCCTGAATGCCTACTTCTCTTACAGAAAACTGGCTTTGAGTATAGGGGTTTCTCAGCGAACGCCGGGTTACCTCCTCTTGTGGCAAAGGGTCCTTTGAATCTCTCTCGGGGATAACTTCGCTTATCTCTTCCGCTCTACCTATGATGTGTCCCTTGTTTAGGTGAATATAACTATCTGTGACGTTACATATGGCAATGGTTACCTCACTTTCCGATTGTTTTAGCAGCGGTTTAATTTCCGGTTTGACTAATGTATATGGTATAAGCAGTCCTTTGTGATCTCGTTCAGGTGCGTGAATGAGGAACGTCTTCGCTGAAGAAGAGTCAAGTTTTACTTTAGTTTGACGTATTGTGTTTGGGGGTACTATAATCTTTTTATCTAATGCTACCCGTTGTACGAAATAAGTTTCGTCTTGGTTTCTCCTCATCCTTGCTAGCATTTTGTCCCCTTTTAGCACTACAGTGTCGTTTGCTAGATCGATTTGACTGTTTTGGGCTTTCAAAAAATCCAAACCAATAATGAAATCATCAACTATTGGGGCCACTAGTAAATCCCATGAAAAGTTATTCTTCCCTATAGATATTGGTACATCTATCATCTTTTCCGCAATCATACTACTAGATTTCTGTGCCCCTCTCAGGACTACCCTTTCGTTTGACAACACATTCGGCTTTAATTGTTTAGCTAGCTCTTAGCTAATTACAGAGACCTGGGCGTCTGTATCAATTACGGCTTGGGTATGAACACCCTGTACCTGAACAGGTATCACTAAACTTATGCCGGGAGAGTTTGACGAAAAATGATTTTCTCTTAACCCTAATTGTGTCTTATTTCCTTTAACATGTTGGTTATTATATCTAGCCTGAGAGAGTATGGTGCTATTTCGGTCACCCTTATTCACAGCAACCGCCGTGGATTTGTATGGTTTGTTGGTATTAGGCCCCTTAAATGCAATTTCAATATCAGCCGGTCGTTGGCCTGCACGGCCGGCTTCTATTCGTTTAAAGTACTAGGGTTACAGGCTGGTGAGGGGGATCTAGAGTGCTTATTCTTTGGGCAATTTCTTATAAAGTGCCCGTATTCATTGCAATTGTAGCACCGAAACCTAGCAGGCGAGGTAGGAGGAGAAAGACTTGACGACCGATAAGCATTTCGCATATTTCTACTTGGAGTGTTTGGGTGTGAGGAATGTTCTGGAGATGAGTCATTCCTGGCCGATATAGTTTTATTAAATGCTTTGAGGTTACTCACGACTTTCTGCATGTTCTCATTAAATTCTGACCAGTCTACTTGAATGTCTATCTTGTCCTTCCCAGTCTTGTTTAATGTTATTTGCTGTACGCTTTCAATTTCTTGGGAATTCGTGGGCGAATCACAAAAAGACACACTCCGTATTCTAGCTTTGTTAGTTCTTGATAAAAGCTTGTGATTATGCGACGCAGATAAGGTGTATTTGATCGCCTGGTTCAGTGTTTGTGGGTCGCGGAATAAAGCAAGTTCAGCAGCGTTATCGTCAGCGCAGCCCTTAAAAAATGCTTCTCTTGCTATAACTTCAAAAACTTCGGTCGGTGCATTTGGGAAGGCGCGCGACGCTACCTGCCGTACGCGTTGACCAAATTCTTCTAGTGTCTCTAGCTCTCTTTGCCGCAAGGTCCCTAGCTCTGCTCTATGAATCATCGGATCTTTCATTTTCCCGAACATGTTCATTAACAGTTGTTTGACAAGTGCGTATTGGTGTCTTACTTCGGGTTCTTGCCACGCGTAGCAATCAAGCGCTTTGCCAGTAAGGGCGCTAACCAAATGAAGCAATTTATATTGGTCGTCCCATTTATAGCACTTAGCCAAAACTTCGAATTTCACCGCAAAAGCATGAAAGTCTGTGCTCCCATCATAGGGAGTAATCTTTGGCATCGCTTGGCCCCGGGGTTGGCCTGCACCAGCAAACGCCGAGGCAGGGCCGCTCCCCATAACCGGTGCGGGCTGGCTTGTAGCACTGCCATTGCTAGCTGTCCCTATTGTTACAGGACTGTTCACCTTTTCTGTGGAATGCCCTTTGTTGTGTGGTTTCAATAGATGTGCGGGGAGGGGTGGAGCTTTTTCTTTGATTACCTTAAGCCCAGCGTCAATTACGGCATCGCTGGTTGTTTCTATTGTACTGTGTTTTGGGTTAAGCTGCATGCCAATTTGGGGCTTTTCATCAGATGACGCAATCTGTGCAGCGGGAATTTTGACTTGTGGTATGGCCCCGATAGGGTTTTTGTTACCTTGAATTAGGTTGGTCAAGCGAGTTTCTGACTGTTGGGATTGGTTTTTTAGTTCGCCAATTGCCCCCGTTATTGCTACCGTGTTTTCTTGCATTATTTTGCCTAACTCGCTCATTTGCTTTATTAAAAGACTCATGGGATCTACCGGTTCCTTTTGTTTCTTTGAAGGTGTCGATGGGAGATTGGCAGTATATTCTATCGAAATTGACCCCTTTCCTTGCAATTCATTGAGTTTGGTTTGAAGTGCCGGGAATTCATGAAAGTCATCAATTTTCACAGACCCCTTTTTTGATCTGATTGCTACAATCGTTTCGGCAAACTTTGTCCCAATACCAGGAAGGGTCACGAGTTGTTTTACGGACGCTTCATTTATGTTAATAGCCATGGTGGGTATATCAGTTACTTAAATAATAATTGAATGATACAAATTACAGAGAGTTTGAAATCTGCTATAAATGTATAATATAGACGGTTAAATACCGTATCACTCGCTTGTTACTGCCAGCGCTACTGTCGGGAGTGATGCACGACAGTTTGACCTGACTAGCAGTAAAATATTTTGATCGTAAAAGACACACCTTTACAGTAAAACGCAAAGCTCTTTTATTTTAAGAACGCATGTCGAAGCTCACATAGGTTTACAGCAGATTTCAGTAAGACTTATACAATATAAAACAACTAGGGTGACCACCAAAGCTAACGAGAAGCATACAGACCTAGCTACAAATATATCGACGAAATTGCAAATTCAACAAACGCCGGATTTGCTAAGATATGATGATAATTGTTGAAAGTAAACATTAAACGTAATATACAAAAATTTTCTACAAAAGGCGGGGAGCTCACACGTTGAAATTTCCACCGTGTGGTAAGCCAAACATTGAATTTGTCCTCGTCAAATCTGGACAAGGAGTATTTCGTAATTTTTTATTTTTATTTATTTTAATTGCACGCAACAATTAATCCTCGTCGCCAATGTTGTATCTACTATAGTTACCAATGCAGACACTGAGACAGTGTCTGAGCCGCACCTCGGTGGCCTGGAGAGTGGACAGAGACAACCGTTCACACAGGTTCAGGTTCCAGATACGACTGGCGTGACCGTGGCCAGCATCGCGCTGATGTGCGCCCCGGTCACGCATGACTGGTTTATTGTTACATAACAACATTTCACTACACATGCAAGAACCAGCGAACACTAGAGGGTGCTTTCTTAATAATGCTTTCACTATAAGAATGTACGCCCTCTGTTGGCGAAATCTAACAACGCATTTCACGATAACATACAAAAACGACTTGACTAATAATGACTAGTACCGGTACCTGTCATGCGCTATAGCAGCGTACTGTGTGCAGCATTGATCGTCGCTCATTCGCGCCGGTATTTTTATTATTGTTGGCAGCAGCATGGCCAGTGACTTCGTACTTTGGTAAGTTTCTTCAAAATGTGAATGGTGTACATGTAGGTTTTATTTTAAGAAAAATTTGACACAGAGAATTACCTTGGACGAAATAAAGGAACTATTTTGCAGTACAAGTGTAAGATTTCACATAGTAATCATCACAATGAACTCAATCGAAATCAGATAAGGCGCACCGGAAGATAAGACGCAGTGATTTTTCTTAATATTTGAAAGTCGGATAAGACACGTCTTATACGCAGGAAATTACGGTACTCGAGATCCTTGCGAGAGTTGTTAAGAAACATCGCCGAAATCCTCAGGAAAATGAAAGAAACAATAACCTTGGGACTGTTTTTGACGGTTTTGCTCGGCATTGTACAATCTTATACAGGTTCTTGAAAAAAAAGAAAAAGAAATAGGAAACAATCCAAAGAAACGAATCAGTAAATTCATAGAGATGATGATAAACAATTTTCACCAGTCCAAAGTAAAATTGGTTCCGAACATACAAGGGCGCCACAAACAGCGATAAAAGACACAAGCTCAAAAATTTAAAAAGAGGGGGCTATCTTTTTTGATCAAGTTTCAGCAAAATTGCTGTGCAAAGAACTTCAAACTTAGGACCAAATAATAACTTAACACATAAGAAACAAACATAAATGGTAATATTTGTTTTATTGATTTCATTCAAGTTGATCTTTAATGGTACCAGCATTATTGTTGTTGCTTATAGGCCCCCTAGGAACTCATTTCTCTTTTTCCTATTTCCTTGATGAGTTGTTGGTGATGTGCAATGACAGATTTTGGGGATCTTCACCCATAACTGGTGATCTCAACATCCACTTTGACAATGTCTGCATCTAACACAACAAGATTTAATGACTTGCCCTCAGTTGATTTTTGGACCCTCCTCTTTTAAATCTAGACATTTGAGACTAAACATTACCAGCATTTGTGTTTTGTAACATTACTTTTTTCTATTTACCTCTGTCAGATTATCTTATAAAAGAAAGTCAATTTGAGATCGCCCCATGGAGGCATGTGGGTTTGACATAGAGCGACTATATAGACATTATGATGCTGATGAGATGTACTTTGATATTACAGGATGTTTCTGGGATGCCTGCACTATGTAGACCAGTCAGAGAAGGAGGGAATGGTTTTGATTATCGCCTGGCAATGGCTATTCCTGACCGATGGATAAAGGTACATGTATGATTGTACTCATGTCATTGAAGGCACAAATCGGATAATGTACTAACTTGGTATGGGTATTCAAATACTCAAATATACTCAAATTTTTGCTGGTTGTAATGAGTTTAGTTATCACTTGCATATGTTTGTGGAACACAGAACATTATAGTGAATATAATTTTGTTTTTACGATGTGTGTTAAGCACTGTATACTCAGTACTTTCCCGAGTTCTGTGAAAAAAATCCACAGGCAAATCATTCGGGTGGGATTCGAACCCACGACCTTTGCATTGCTAGAGCAGATGTCTTACCACTAGACCACCGAGCTAGCCTGGTGGCTAGAGGCGGTTCGAATCATTAACAGCGGGTACCGCACAATTTAATAGATGTTAATTTTTGCATCGGGGATAATGAATATAATTGTTTTCATTACCCTACACGATGTGAGTTAAGCACTGTATACTCAGTACATTATAGTGTTTTCATTACCCTACACGATGTGTGTTAAGCACTGTATACTCAGTACATTATAGTGTTTTCATTACCCTACACGATGTGAGTTAAGCACTGTATACTCAGTACATTATAGTGTTTTCATTACCCTACACGATGTGTGTTAAGCACTGTATACTCAGTACATTATAGTGTTTTCATTACCCTACACGATGTGTGTTAAGCACTGTATACTCAGTACATTATAGTGTTTTCATTACCCTACACGATGTGTGTTAAGCACTGTATACTCAGTACATTATAGTGTTTTCATTACCCTACACGATGTGTGTTAAGCACTGTATACTCAGTACATTATAGTGTTTTCATTACCCTACACGATGTGTGTTAAGCACTGTATACTCAGTACATTATAGTGTTTTCATTACCCTACACGATGTGTGTTAAGCACTGTATACTCAGTACATTATAGTGTTTTCATTACCCTACACGATGTGTGTTAAGCACTGTATACTCAGTACATTATAGTGTTTTCATTACCCTACACGATGTGAGTTAAGCACTGTATACTCAGTACATTATAGTGTTTTCATTACCCTACACGATGTGTGTTAAGCACTGTATACTCAGTACATTATAGTGTTTTCATTACCCTACACGATGTGAGTTAAGCACTGTATACTCAGTACATTATAGTGTTTTCATTACCCTACATGATGTGTGTTAAGCACTGTATACTCAGTACATTATAGTGTTTTCATTACCCTACACGATGTGTGTTAAGCACTGTATACTCAGTACATTATAGTGTTTTCATTACCCTACACGATGTGTGTTAAGCACTGTATACTCAGTACATTATAGTGTTTTCATTACCCTACACGATGTGAGTTAAGCACTGTATACTCAGTACATTATAGTGTTTTCATTACCCTACACGATGTGAGTTAAGCACTGTATACTCAGTACATTATAGTGTTTTCATTACCCTACACGATGTGAGTTAAGCACTGTATACTCAGTACATTATAGTGTTTTCATTACCCTACACGATGTGTGTTAAGCACTGTATACTCAGTACATTATAGTGTTTTCATTACCCTACACGATGTGAGTTAAGCACTGTATACTCAGTACATTATAGTGTTTTCATTACCCTACACGATGTGTGTTAAGCACTGTATACTCAGTACATTATAGTGTTTTCATTACCCTACACGATGTGAGTTAAGCACTGTATACTCAGTACATTATAGTGTTTTCATTACCCTACACGATGTGTGTTAAGCACTGTATACTCAGTACATTATAGTGTTTTCATTACCCTACACGATGTGTGTTAAGCACTGTATACTCAGTACATTATAGTGTTTTCATTACCCTACACGATGTGAGTTAAGCACTGTATACTCAGTACATTATAGTGTTTTCATTACCCTACACGATGTGAGTTAAGCACTGTATACTCAGTACATTATAGTGTTTTCATTACCCTACACGATGTGAGTTAAGCACTGTATACTCAGTACATTATAGTGTTTTCATTACCCTACACGATGTGAGTTAAGCACTGTATACTCAGTACATTATAGTGTTTTCATTACCCTACACGATGTGTGTTAAGCACTGTATACTCAGTACATTATAGTGTTTTCATTACCCTACACGATGTGAGTTAAGCACTGTATACTCAGTACATTATAGTGTTTTCATTACCCTACACGATGTGTGTTAAGCACTGTATACTCAGTACATTATAGTGTTTTCATTACCCTACACGATGTGAGTTAAGCACTGTATACTCAGTACATTATAGTGTTTTCATTACCCTACACGATGTGTGTTAAGCACTGTATACTCAGTACATTATAGTGTTTTCATTACCCTACACGATGTGAGTTAAGCACTGTATACTCAGTACATTATAGTGTTTTCATTACCCTACACGATGTGTGTTAAGCACTGTATACTCAGTACATTATAGTGTTTTCATTACCCTACACGATGTGTGTTAAGCACTGTATACTCAGTACATTATAGTGTTTTCATTACCCTACACGATGTGTGTTAAGCACTGTATACTCAGTACATTATAGTGTTTTCATTACCCTACACGATGTGTGTTAAGCACTGTATACTCAGTACATTATAGTGTTTTCATTACCCTACACGATGTGAGTTAAGCACTGTATACTCAGTACATTATAGTGTTGTCATTACCCTACACGATGTGTGTTAAGCACTGTATACTCAGTACATTATAGTGTTTTCATTACCCTACACGATGTGTGTTAAGCACTGTATACTCAGTACATTATAGTGTTTTCATTACCCTACACGATGTGTGTTAAGCACTGTATACTCAGTACATTATAGTGTTTTCATTACCCTACACGATGTGAGTTAAGCACTGTATACTCAGTACATTATAGTGTTTTCATTACCCTACACGATGTGAGTTAAGCACTGTATACTCAGTACATTATAGTGTTGTCATTACCCTACACGATGTGTGTTAAGCACTGTATACTCAGTACATTATAGTGTTTTCATTACCCTACACGATGTGTGTTAAGCACTGTATACTCAGTACATTATAGTGTTTTCATTAATACCCTACACGATGTGAGTTAAGCACTGTATACTCAGTACATTATAGTGTTTTCATTACCCTACACGATGTGAGTTAAGCACTGTATACTCAGTACATTATAGTGTTTTCATTACCCTACACGATGTGAGTTAAGCACTGTATACTCAGTACATTATAGTGTTTTCATTACCCTACACGATGTGAGTTAAGCACTGTATACTCAGTACATTATAGTGTTTTCATTACCCTACACGATGTGTGTTAAGCACTGTATACTCAGTACATTATAGTGTTTTCATTACCGTACACGATGTGTGTTAAGCACTGTATATACTCAGTACATTATAGTGTTTTCATTACCCTACACGATGTGTGTTAAGCACTGTATACTCAGTACATTATAGTGTTTTCATTACCCTACACGATGTGAGTTAAGCACTGTATACTCAGTACATTATAGTGTTTTCATTACCCTACACGATGTGAGTTAAGCACTGTATACTCAGTACATTATAGTGTTTTCATTACCCTACACGATGTGAGTTAAGCACTGTATACTCAGTACATTATAGTGTTTTCATTACCCTACACGATGTGTGTTAAGCACTGTATACTCAGTACATTATAGTGTTTTCATTACCCTACACGATGTGTGTTAAGCACTGTATACTCAGTACATTATAGTGTTTTCATTACCCTACACGATGTGAGTTAAGCACTGTATACTCAGTACATTATAGTGTTTTCATTACCCTACACGATGTGTGTTAAGCACTGTATACTCAGTACATTATAGTGTTTTCATTACCCTACACGATGTGTGTTAAGCACTGTATACTCAGTACATTATAGTGTTTTCATTACCCTACACGATGTGTGTTAAGCACTGTATACTCAGTACATTATAGTGTTTTCATTACCCTACACGATGTGAGTTAAGCACTGTATACTCAGTACATTATAGTGTTTTCATTACCCTACACGATGTGAGTTAAGCACTGTATACTCAGTACATTATAGTGTTTTCATTACCCTACACGATGTGTGTTAAGCACTGTATACTCAGTACATTATAGTGTTTTCATTACCCTACACGATGTGAGTTAAGCACTGTATACTCAGTACATTATAGTGTTTTCATTACCCTACACGATGTGTGTTAAGCACTGTATACTCAGTACATTATAGTGTTTTCATTACCCTACACGATGTGAGTTAAGCACTGTATACTCAGTACATTATAGTGTTTTCATTACCCTACACGATGTGTGTTAAGCACTGTATACTCAGTACATTATAGTGTTTTCATTACCCTACACGATGTGTGTTAAGCACTGTATACTCAGTACATTATAGTGTTTTCATTACCCTACACGATGTGAGTTAAGCACTGTATACTCAGTACATTATAGTGTTTTCATTACCCTACACGATGTGAGTTAAGCACTGTATACTCAGTACATTATAGTGTTTTCATTACCCTACACGATGTGAGTTAAGCACTGTATACTCAGTACATTATAGTGTTTTCATTACCCTACACGATGTGAGTTAAGCACTGTATACTCAGTACATTATAGTGTTTTCATTACCCTACACGATGTGTGTTAAGCACTGTATACTCAGTACATTATAGTGTTTTCATTACCCTACACGATGTGAGTTAAGCACTGTATACTCAGTACATTATAGTGTTTTCATTACCCTACACGATGTGTGTTAAGCACTGTATACTCAGTACATTATAGTGTTTTCATTACCCTACACGATGTGAGTTAAGCACTGTATACTCAGTACATTATAGTGTTTTCATTACCCTACACGATGTGTGTTAAGCACTGTATACTCAGTACATTATAGTGTTTTCATTACCCTACACGATGTGAGTTAAGCACTGTATACTCAGTACATTATAGTGTTTTCATTACCCTACACGATGTGTGTTAAGCACTGTATACTCAGTACATTATAGTGTTTTCATTACCCTACACGATGTGTGTTAAGCACTGTATACTCAGTACATTATAGTGTTTTCATTACCCTACACGATGTGTGTTAAGCACTGTATACTCAGTACATTATAGTGTTTTCATTACCCTACACGATGTGTGTTAAGCACTGTATACTCAGTACATTATAGTGTTTTCATTACCCTACACGATGTGAGTTAAGCACTGTATACTCAGTACATTATAGTGTTGTCATTACCCTACACGATGTGTGTTAAGCACTGTATACTCAGTACATTATAGTGTTTTCATTACCCTACACGATGTGTGTTAAGCACTGTATACTCAGTACATTATAGTGTTTTCATTACCCTACACGATGTGTGTTAAGCACTGTATACTCAGTACATTATAGTGTTTTCATTACCCTACACGATGTGAGTTAAGCACTGTATACTCAGTACATTATAGTGTTTTCATTACCCTACACGATGTGAGTTAAGCACTGTATACTCAGTACATTATAGTGTTGTCATTACCCTACACGATGTGTGTTAAGCACTGTATACTCAGTACATTATAGTGTTTTCATTACCCTACACGATGTGTGTTAAGCACTGTATACTCAGTACATTATAGTGTTTTCATTAATACCCTACACGATGTGAGTTAAGCACTGTATACTCAGTACATTATAGTGTTTTCATTACCCTACACGATGTGAGTTAAGCACTGTATACTCAGTACATTATAGTGTTTTCATTACCCTACACGATGTGAGTTAAGCACTGTATACTCAGTACATTATAGTGTTTTCATTACCCTACACGATGTGAGTTAAGCACTGTATACTCAGTACATTATAGTGTTTTCATTACCCTACACGATGTGAGTTAAGCACTGTATACTCAGTACATTATAGTGTTTTCATTACCCTACACGATGTGTGTTAAGCACTGTATACTCAGTACATTATAGTGTTTTCATTACCGTACACGATGTGTGTTAAGCACTGTATATACTCAGTACATTATAGTGTTTTCATTACCCTACACGATGTGTGTTAAGCACTGTATACTCAGTACATTATAGTGTTTTCATTACCCTACACGATGTGAGTTAAGCACTGTATACTCAGTACATTATAGTGTTTTCATTACCCTACACGATGTGAGTTAAGCACTGTATACTCAGTACATTATAGTGTTTTCATTACCCTACACGATGTGAGTTAAGCACTGTATACTCAGTACATTATAGTGTTTTCATTACCCTACACGATGTGTGTTAAGCACTGTATACTCAGTACATTATAGTGTTTTCATTACCGTACACGATGTGTGTTAAGCACTGTATACTCAGTACATTATAGTGTTTTCATTACCCTACACGATGTGTGTTAAGCACTGTATACTCAGTACATTATAGTGTTTTCATTACCGTACACGATGTGAGTTAAGCACTGTATACTCAGTACATTATAGTGTTTTCATTACCCTACACGATGTGTGTTAAGCACTGTATACTCAGTACATTATAGTGTTTTCATTACCCTACACGATGTGAGTTAAGCACTGTATACTCAGTACATTATAGTGTTTTCATTACCCTACACGATGTGTGTTAAGCACTGTATACTCAGTACATTATAGTGTTTTCATTACCCTACACGATGTGTGTTAAGCACTGTATACTCAGTACATTATAGTGTTTTCATTACCCTACACGATGTGAGTTAAGCACTGTATACTCAGTACATTATAGTGTTTTCATTACCCTACACGATGTGTGTTAAGCACTGTATACTCAGTACATTATAGTGTTTTCATTACCCTACACGATGTGAGTTAAGCACTGTATACTCAGTACATTATAGTGTTTTCATTACCCTACACGATGTGTGTTAAGCACTGTATACTCAGTACATTATAGTGTTTTCATTACCCTACACGATGTGAGTTAAGCACTGTATACTCAGTACATTATAGTGTTTTCATTACCCTACACGATGTGTGTTAAGCACTGTATACTCAGTACATTATAGTGTTTTCATTACCCTACACGATGTGTGTTAAGCACTGTATACTCAGTACATTATAGTGTTTTCATTACCCTACACGATGTGTGTTAAGCACTGTATACTCAGTACATTATAGTGTTTTCATTACCCTACACGATGTGAGTTAAGCACTGTATACTCAGTACATTATAGTGTTTTCATTACCCTACACGATGTGTGTTAAGCACTGTATACTCAGTACATTATAGTGTTTTCATTACCCTACACGATGTGTGTTAAGCACTGTATACTCAGTACATTATAGTGTTTTCATTACCCTACACGATGTGAGTTAAGCACTGTATACTCAGTACATTATAGTGTTTTCATTACCCTACACGATGTGTGTTAAGCACTGTATACTCAGTACATTATAGTGTTTTCATTACCCTACACGATGTGTGTTAAGCACTGTATACTCAGTACATTATAGTGTTGTCATTACCCTACACGATGTGTGTTAAGCACTGTATACTCAATACATTATAGTGTTTTCTGCATCTCAAATTCAACTCGGCCTTTGGCCTCATTGGATATGGGATGCAGATGCGCTATATTATTTCTGTATTTCACAATTGTGTGCGTGTAATAACAAATTTATCTTCAAGCACACTTGACATGCAGCTTAAAAATGCGCAATCTGTGGAGGTAAAACAGTGCAGTAGGTAGGGTGCAATATGGTATAATTCACAATGTTGTGGACATGGATTGACCAATAGAGGTTTCAAGTTTGCGTAATACAATATTAGTTATCCGGTGAGTGCAAGTAGAGCTTGTAATAATGTGATGCATCTGATTCCCACATACAACAAAGTCAAAGGTTAATCCTGTGACTCTCCACCAGGTTGAAGTCCACTTGTGATCAAGTTGGGATGCACTTTTTATCGCTGCCAATTTATTAAGTGTTGTAATTGCCTTTCATTATGGAAAATAAGTTTTTCATCTTTGATTCGGGGTATCAAAGTCAACATTTTATTTACCATTTGTTTTGAGTAGTACACAGTCTTTACTTGTTGCATTCGTTTCTTATTACCAATAGATGTTGAAAGAACAGAAAGATGAAGATTGGAGCATGTGGGATATTGTTTGGACACTTATCAACCGTCGTCATGGTGAGAAAACTGTAGCTTATGCTGAAAGTCATGATCAGGCTCTAGTTGGAGATAAGACTCTTGCATTCTGGTTGATGGATAAAGAGATGTATACAAACATGTCTGTACTGACGCCACTAAGTACCATCATTGAAAGAGGTATAGCTCTGCATAAGATGATTCGTCTTATCTCTTATGCTCTTGGAGGGGAAGCTTGGCTGAATTTCATTGGTGAGAGTTATATATCAATCAAAATAAATAAACGTTTATTCGCCAATACATTGTACATGGTTTATGGTGAGGTGGAGTGCAAGATATTTCCACCAGTTATCCACTTCTACTCAGATTAAAAAAAAAAAATTCCAGGCCCATATGGAATAAATTTTCAGAATGTCCAGATATCGTTGTCAGTGAAACTATGGCTAACCCAATTACAAACAACAAACCTCATAAAATCCACTTACCCTAATCTATCAATTAATTTGTGTATTGTGAATTGCCCAAACCTTTGACTACAAGCTATTTATGGCATGTTGGAATCTCAGACTTACCTCCCATGCCGAATACAATGAAAAGCAAGCATTCTTGTTTACATGTTTCCTCAGGCTTGTGAGCTACATGTATAGCATGTATAGTGATTATGTTCATTTATGTTCATTTAGTAGGCATTCTTGGTTTAATTACCAGAACTACAATATATAATAATAATAATAGTAATAATAAAACAAGTGTGGCATCCCATCGGTCTCTTGTAATGTAGTTCTTGTTTGTCCTAAGAAAGGACTAAAGTCTACAATTGGGGATAACACAATCATCTTTAGTAAAAGAGAGAGTTTGTTGAGCATGAATTCCAGTGCATTTTTTCCTTATTCTGGTGCAAATGATGCGTAACACTGTGAGTGCACAATAGAGTGTCCAGGCATGTATAACATGTCACGCTGTTGACTTTGTACCACAAAAAACATTCCATCAACCCGCTGCATCCATGGACATTTTTAAAATGGCCTTATCCGGCCTCCATTTTAGTGTCTGTTAAAGTTGTGCTTGTATAAATGTCACCTGGCATCAAGTGGTATCAAACAATACATACAGGATTTGTATAATTGTGCAATTTTCAACAAGTTTTCTACAACGACAATGCAAGCTCTGTCAATCGATGTAGACACTGTCTGCCATGCTCGGACCTCAGGAAATAGTGTCTGCTGACATTTGCCTATGGATGTAGCATGCCATGCATCATCACATAGCAGGGGTCTGCTGACATTTGCCTATGGATGTAGCATGCCATGCATCATCACATAGCAGGGGTCTGCTGACATTTGCCTATGGATGTAGCATGCCATGCATCATCACATAGCAGGGGTCTGCTGACATTTGCCTATGGATGTAGCATGCCATGCATCATCACATAGCAGGGGTCTGCTGACATTTGCCTATGGATGTAGCATGCCATGCATCATCACATAGCAGGGGTCTGCTGACATTTGCCTATGGATGTAGCATGCCATGCATCATCACATAGCAGGGGTCTGCTGACATTTGCCTATGGATGTAGCATGCCATGCATCATCACATAGCAGGGGTCTGCTGACATTTGCCTATGGATGTAGCATGCCATGCATCATCACATAGCAGGGGTCTGCTGACATTTGCCTATGGATGTAGCATGCCATGCATCATCACATAGCAGGGGTCTGCTGACATTTGCCTATGGATGTAGCATGCCATGCATCATCACATAGCAGGGGTCTGCTGACATTTGCCTATGGATGTAGCATGCCATGCATCATCACATAGCAGGGGTCTGCTGACATTTGCCTATGGATGTAGCATGCCATGCATCATCACATAGCAGGGGTCTGCTGACATTTGCCTATGGATGTAGCATGCCATGCATCATCACATAGCAGGGGTCTGCTGACATTTGCCTATGGATGTAGCATGCCATGCATCATCACATAGCAGGGGTCTGCTGACATTTGCCTATGGATGTAGCATGCCATGCATCATCACATAGCAGGGGTCTGCTGACATTTGCCTATGGATGTAGCATGCCATGCATCATCACATAGCAGGGGTCTGCTGACATTTGCCTATGGATGTAGCATGCCATGCATCATCACATAGCAGGGGTCTGCTGACATTTGCCTATGGATGTAGCATGCCATGCATCATCACATAGCAGGGGTCTGCTGACATTTGCCTATGGATGTAGCATGCCATGCATCATCACATAGCAGGGGTCTGCTGACATTTGCCTATGGATGTAGCATGCCATGCATCATCACATAGCAGGGGTCTGCTGACATTTGCCTATGGATGTAGCATGCCATGCATCATCACATAGCAGGGGTCTGCTGACATTTGCCTATGGATGTAGCATGCCATGCATCATCACATAGCAGGGGTCTGCTGACATTTGCCTATGGATGTAGCATGCCATGCATCATCACATAGCAGGGGTCTGCTGACATTTGCCTATGGATGTAGCATGCCATGCATCATCACATAGCAGGGGTCTGCTGACATTTGCCTATGGATGTAGCATGCCATGCATCATCACATAGCAGGGGTCTGCTGACATTTGCCTATGGATGTAGCATGCCATGCATCATCACATAGCAGGGGTCTGCTGACATTTGCCTATGGATGTAGCATGCCATGCATCATCACATAGCAGGGGTCTGCTGACATTTGCCTATGGATGTAGCATGCCATGCATCATCACATAGCAGGGGTCTGCTGACATTTGCCTATGGATGTAGCATGCCATGCATCATCACATAGCAGGGGTCTGCTGACATTTGCCTATGGATGTAGCATGCCATGCATCATCACATAGCAGGGGTCTGCTGACATTTGCCTATGGATGTAGCATGCCATGCATCATCACATAGCAGGGGTCTGCTGACATTTGCCTATGGATGTAGCATGCCATGCATCATCACATAGCAGGGGTCTGCTGACATTTGCCTATGGATGTAGCATGCCATGCATCATCACATAGCAGGGGTCTGCTGACATTTGCCTATGGATGTAGCATGCCATGCATCATCACATAGCAGGGGTCTGCTGACATTTGCCTATGGATGTAGCATGCCATGCATCATCACATAGCAGGGGTCTGCTGACATTTGCCTATGGATGTAGCATGCCATGCATCATCACATAGCAGGGGTCTGCTGACATTTGCCTATGGATGTAGCATGCCATGCATCATCACATAGCAGGGGTCTGCTGACATTTGCCTATGGATGTAGCATGCCATGCATCATCACATAGCAGGGGTCTGCTGACATTTGCCTATGGATGTAGCATGCCATGCATCATCACATAGCAGGGGTCTGCTGACATTTGCCTATGGATGTAGCATGCCATGCATCATCACATAGCAGGGGTCTGCTGACATTTGCCTATGGATGTAGCATGCCATGCATCATCACATAGCAGGGGTCTGCTGACATTTGCCTATGGATGTAGCATGCCATGCATCATCACATAGCAGGGGTCTGCTGACATTTGCCTATGGATGTAGCATGCCATGCATCATCACATAGCAGGGGTCTGCTGACATTTGCCTATGGATGTAGCATGCCATGCATCATCACATAGCAGGGGTCTGCTGACATTTGCCTATGGATGTAGCATGCCATGCATCATCACATAGCAGGGGTCTGCTGACATTTGCCTATGGATGTAGCATGCCATGCATCATCACATAGCAGGGGTCTGCTGACATTTGCCTATGGATGTAGCATGCCATGCATCATCACATAGCAGGGGTCTGCTGACATTTGCCTATGGATGTAGCATGCCATGCATCATCACATAGCAGGGGTCTGCTGACATTTGCCTATGGATGTAGCATGCCATGCATCATCACATAGCAGGGGTCTGCTGACATTTGCCTATGGATGTAGCATGCCATGCATCATCACATAGCAGGGGTCTGCTGACATTTGCCTATGGATGTAGCATGCCATGCATCATCACATAGCAGGGGTCTGCTGACATTTGCCTATGGATGTAGCATGCCATGCATCATCACATAGCAGGGGTCTGCTGACATTTGCCTATGGATGTAGCATGCCATGCATCATCACATAGCAGGGGTCTGCTGACATTTGCCTATGGATGTAGCATGCCATGCATCATCACATAGCAGGGGTCTGCTGACATTTGCCTATGGATGTAGCATGCCATGCATCATCACATAGCAGGGGTCTGCTGACATTTGCCTATGGATGTAGCATGCCATGCATCATCACATAGCAGGGGTCTGCTGACATTTGCCTATGGATGTAGCATGCCATGCATCATCACATAGCAGGGGTCTGCTGACATTTGCCTATGGATGTAGCATGCCATGCATCATCACATAGCAGGGGTCTGCTGACATTTGCCTATGGATGTAGCATGCCATGCATCATCACATAGCAGGGGTCTGCTGACATTTGCCTATGGATGTAGCATGCCATGCATCATCACATAGCAGGGGTCTGCTGACATTTGCCTATGGATGTAGCATGCCATGCATCATCACATAGCAGGGGTCTGCTGACATTTGCCTATGGATGTAGCATGCCATGCATCATCACATAGCAGGGGTCTGCTGACATTTGCCTATGGATGTAGCATGCCATGCATCATCACATAGCAGGGGTCTGCTGACATTTGCCTATGGATGTAGCATGCCATGCATCATCACATAGCAGGGGTCTGCTGACATTTGCCTATGGATGTAGCATGCCATGCATCATCACATAGCAGGGGTCTGCTGACATTTGCCTATGGATGTAGCATGCCATGCATCATCACATAGCAGGGGTCTGCTGACATTTGCCTATGGATGTAGCATGCCATGCATCATCACATAGCAGGGGTCTGCTGACATTTGCCTATGGATGTAGCATGCCATGCATCATCACATAGCAGGGGTCTGCTGACATTTGCCTATGGATGTAGCATGCCATGCATCATCACATAGCAGGGGTCTGCTGACATTTGCCTATGGATGTAGCATGCCATGCATCATCACATAGCAGGGGTCTGCTGACATTTGCCTATGGATGTAGCATGCCATGCATCATCACATAGCAGGGGTCTGCTGACATTTGCCTATGGATGTAGCATGCCATGCATCATCACATAGCAGGGGTCTGCTGACATTTGCCTATGGATGTAGCATGCCATGCATCATCACATAGCAGGGGTCTGCTGACATTTGCCTATGGATGTAGCATGCCATGCATCATCACATAGCAGGGGTCTGCTGACATTTGCCTATGGATGTAGCATGCCATGCATCATCACATAGCAGGGGTCTGCTGACATTTGCCTATGGATGTAGCATGCCATGCATCATCACATAGCAGGGGTCTGCTGACATTTGCCTATGGATGTAGCATGCCATGCATCATCACATAGCAGGGGTCTGCTGACATTTGCCTATGGATGTAGCATGCCATGCATCATCACATAGCAGGGGTCTGCTGACATTTGCCTATGGATGTAGCATGCCATGCATCATCACATAGCAGGGGTCTGCTGACATTTGCCTATGGATGTAGCATGCCATGCATCATCACATAGCAGGGGTCTGCTGACATTTGCCTATGGATGTAGCATGCCATGCATCATCACATAGCAGGGGTCTGCTGACATTTGCCTATGGATGTAGCATGCCATGCATCATCACATAGCAGGGGTCTGCTGACATTTGCCTATGGATGTAGCATGCCATGCATCATCACATAGCAGGGGTCTGCTGACATTTGCCTATGGATGTAGCATGCCATGCATCATCACATAGCAGGGGTCTGCTGACATTTGCCTATGGATGTAGCATGCCATGCATCATCACATAGCAGGGGTCTGCTGACATTTGCCTATGGATGTAGCATGCCATGCATCATCACATAGCAGGGGTCTGCTGACATTTGCCTATGGATGTAGCATGCCATGCATCATCACATAGCAGGGGTCTGCTGACATTTGCCTATGGATGTAGCATGCCATGCATCATCACATAGCAGGGGTCTGCTGACATTTGCCTATGGATGTAGCATGCCATGCATCATCACATAGCAGGGGTCTGCTGACATTTGCCTATGGATGTAGCATGCCATGCATCATCACATAGCAGGGGTCTGCTGACATTTGCCTATGGATGTAGCATGCCATGCATCATCACATAGCAGGGGTCTGCTGACATTTGCCTATGGATGTAGCATGCCATGCATCATCACATAGCAGGGGTCTGCTGACATTTGCCTATGGATGTAGCATGCCATGCATCATCACATAGCAGGGGTCTGCTGACATTTGCCTATGGATGTAGCATGCCATGCATCATCACATAGCAGGGGTCTGCTGACATTTGCCTATGGATGTAGCATGCCATGCATCATCACATAGCAGGGGTCTGCTGACATTTGCCTATGGATGTAGCATGCCATGCATCATCACATAGCAGGGGTCTGCTGACATTTGCCTATGGATGTAGCATGCCATGCATCATCACATAGCAGGGGTCTGCTGACATTTGCCTATGGATGTAGCATGCCATGCATCATCACATAGCAGGGGTCTGCTGACATTTGCCTATGGATGTAGCATGCCATGCATCATCACATAGCAGGGGTCTGCTGACATTTGCCTATGGATGTAGCATGCCATGCATCATCACATAGCAGGGGTCTGCTGACATTTGCCTATGGATGTAGCATGCCATGCATCATCACATAGCAGGGGTCTGCTGACATTTGCCTATGGATGTAGCATGCCATGCATCATCACATAGCAGGGGTCTGCTGACATTTGCCTATGGATGTAGCATGCCATGCATCATCACATAGCAGGGGTCTGCTGACATTTGCCTATGGATGTAGCATGCCATGCATCATCACATAGCAGGGGTCTGCTGACATTTGCCTATGGATGTAGCATGCCATGCATCATCACATAGCAGGGGTCTGCTGACATTTGCCTATGGATGTAGCATGCCATGCATCATCACATAGCAGGGGTCTGCTGACATTTGCCTATGGATGTAGCATGCCATGCATCATCACATAGCAGGGGTCTGCTGACATTTGCCTATGGATGTAGCATGCCATGCATCATCACATAGCAGGGGTCTGCTGACATTTGCCTATGGATGTAGCATGCCATGCATCATCACATAGCAGGGGTCTGCTGACATTTGCCTATGGATGTAGCATGCCATGCATCATCACATAGCAGGGGTCTGCTGACATTTGCCTATGGATGTAGCATGCCATGCATCATCACATAGCAGGGGTCTGCTGACATTTGCCTATGGATGTAGCATGCCATGCATCATCACATAGCAGGGGTCTGCTGACATTTGCCTATGGATGTAGCATGCCATGCATCATCACATAGCAGGGGTCTGCTGACATTTGCCTATGGATGTAGCATGCCATGCATCATCACATAGCAGGGGTCTGCTGACATTTGCCTATGGATGTAGCATGCCATGCATCATCACATAGCAGGGGTCTGCTGACATTTGCCTATGGATGTAGCATGCCATGCATCATCACATAGCAGGGGTCTGCTGACATTTGCCTATGGATGTAGCATGCCATGCATCATCACATAGCAGGGGTCTGCTGACATTTGCCTATGGATGTAGCATGCCATGCATCATCACATAGCAGGGGTCTGCTGACATTTGCCTATGGATGTAGCATGCCATGCATCATCACATAGCAGGGGTCTGCTGACATTTGCCTATGGATGTAGCATGCCATGCATCATCACATAGCAGGGGTCTGCTGACATTTGCCTATGGATGTAGCATGCCATGCATCATCACATAGCAGGGGTCTGCTGACATTTGCCTATGGATGTAGCATGCCATGCATCATCACATAGCAGGGGTCTGCTGACATTTGCCTATGGATGTAGCATGCCATGCATCATCACATAGCAGGGGTCTGCTGACATTTGCCTATGGATGTAGCATGCCATGCATCATCACATAGCAGGGGTCTGCTGACATTTGCCTATGGATGTAGCATGCCATGCATCATCACATAGCAGGGGTCTGCTGACATTTGCCTATGGATGTAGCATGCCATGCATCATCACATAGCAGGGGTCTGCTGACATTTGCCTATGGATGTAGCATGCCATGCATCATCACATAGCAGGGGTCTGCTGACATTTGCCTATGGATGTAGCATGCCATGCATCATCACATAGCAGGGGTCTGCTGACATTTGCCTATGGATGTAGCATGCCATGCATCATCACATAGCAGGGGTCTGCTGACATTTGCCTATGGATGTAGCATGCCATGCATCATCACATAGCAGGGGTCTGCTGACATTTGCCTATGGATGTAGCATGCCATGCATCATCACATAGCAGGGGTCTGCTGACATTTGCCTATGGATGTAGCATGCCATGCATCATCACATAGCAGGGGTCTGCTGACATTTGCCTATGGATGTAGCATGCCATGCATCATCACATAGCAGGGGTCTGCTGACATTTGCCTATGGATGTAGCATGCCATGCATCATCACATAGCAGGGGTCTGCTGACATTTGCCTATGGATGTAGCATGCCATGCATCATCACATAGCAGGGGTCTGCTGACATTTGCCTATGGATGTAGCATGCCATGCATCATCACATAGCAGGGGTCTGCTGACATTTGCCTATGGATGTAGCATGCCATGCATCATCACATAGCAGGGGTCTGCTGACATTTGCCTATGGATGTAGCATGCCATGCATCATCACATAGCAGGGGTCTGCTGACATTTGCCTATGGATGTAGCATGCCATGCATCATCACATAGCAGGGGTCTGCTGACATTTGCCTATGGATGTAGCATGCCATGCATCATCACATAGCAGGGGTCTGCTGACATTTGCCTATGGATGTAGCATGCCATGCATCATCACATAGCAGGGGTCTGCTGACATTTGCCTATGGATGTAGCATGCCATGCATCATCACATAGCAGGGGTCTGCTGACATTTGCCTATGGATGTAGCATGCCATGCATCATCACATAGCAGGGCTCGAATTTGGGGTAAAATTCCACAAGACTGCAGGGCTTGTAGCTCAAAATGTTTACTGCCTGGACCACAATCTATTTTACAAGACAAAAATTTTCTAAACAGTTTAACATGTAAATTGTTTTTATTTGGACAAGTACTCAGAGAAGACTTGTCTCATTTGTCTTATGGGTTAGTATATTCCTTGTCCTCCTGTGAGTGACATCTAAATGTAGAACTTCCTTGGACCTGCACAGTAGGCCTACCTCATCAAATACAAGACCCATGTGTTAATCACCTTGACCATGTTTCCTCCATTCAGTTTGGACTTCAAGCATTTCTTAACCCGCCTGATGTACAGTGTATTCTGCCTTAAGGTCTTTGATTCCTTGTGAAGGACGTGATCCACTTAAAGAACTCTAAGATATCAATAATTTTGTCCTCGCTCAAAGTCTTCAGATGTGCGTTATTTGGCAGAGTAATGCCATTGGAATGTGATCTCTTTCCCCTCTCTTGATCATTGTTGCACATTTCTCCAGATTAAACTGCAGTCTTAAAAACTGTACATGTAGGATATTTGAAATAATGTGGTTGGAAAGGAACACTGGGAAAGGCTGGGAGAGAGGGAGGAAAACCATTCTAAGACGGCCTGGATAAACACAGCCCTGCTCAGTCTTAGTTAAGACTGACAAATAAAAGGATTTCTAAATGTAATGAAGAACAATTTTAAAATTATGAATTACAGAGTTCACTCTCAAAAATTTAAAATGAAAAGTTCATACATGTATGTACACTGTTTGTTACTGAGAGTAAGGGTAGCTAAAAAAGCTAGGACTATACCATGAGTAAATAAATGCATAAAATTAAAATAACTCAAATAAATCATTAAAGAAATGTAAAAATAAACTTTAAAACTTGTGTTTTTCAGGGAATGAATTTGGTCATCCAGAGTGGTTAGACTTCCCTCGACCAGGTAATGGTAACAGTTACCATTATGCAAGGAGGCAATGGAATGTAGTTGATGATGACAACTTACGCTATAAACATCTCAATAACTTTGACAGGGCAATGAATGAGTTACAGCACAAGAAACAGTGGTTGAACAGTCCTCAGGTATGACATACATGAAGCATCTGTAATGGGTACACATAAATCTATCAGTGTTGTAGTAAAGTTCTAAAAGTCCATGACAGTAGGATCCTGGATTGTAATTCAATCGTGGAAATTCATTGAAAAGTAATGACAGTTGTTTTAAAGGAGGCATTGAAAGTTGACATTCCAAGACAAAGGTAGAAAGTATTGGAAGCTTGCACAACCCAATCAAAAATGCATTGTATAAAGCAGTCATTGCAGATTAATTTGCTGTTTGTCATGGAAGAGTAAAAGGGAGTGTCACCCCTTGCTTCCAGAGTGCTGGAATTTAATCAAGCAAACAGTTTGTCTTTTACATTTCTTGCACATAGCCATGGTGCATGGTGAGAACTCATAAAATCAATGTTTTTTCCTTCACACAAAATGACTTGCATTATAACGCACAGTACTTTCAAACAGCGTGGTGAGATCCTGGTCTCAAACAGCTACCTACTTCTCTGAAACACTTTGCTGATGAATGTCTTTATTTCGACCTTGTCTGTAATCAACCGATGGCAAGTTAAACTTGTAGTTGAAATTGTTTATTTACATAATCAATAATCTAATTAACCCTCCTATTGATGAAGCATTTGAAGCTATTAACAAAATCCATTCCTCACACCACACTTGCCACCATCCTTGTACCATTGGATCAAGCACGCCTGATCAGTGAAGAGTGCAAATGGTTTTAGATAGTGAAACAGTGGGCGTAGGAGGGTTGAGGGTTAATTGACTTTTAGTGTTCACTTCGCTAGAGACCTCTGGAAACAATTCTGTTTTCCAAATAATGAAACCTACAACAAAGTATTGTGTGTGGATGCTTATAAAGTCAATTTACATCTGATGACATTTGTATACGCTGCTAAACTTGCACAAATCAAGCCCCCAAAACACAGAGAGTTTCAAAATCACTACATTCAGCTTCAATATCACAGTTGAGTGTTGTATGTGAGTGTACGATCATCAAGTGGTAGGATCAGATTGCTGTAATGGGAGGTGGACACTGGCATGTGGGTTATCATGCACATTTTATGTTATCAGTGAATTTTTTTACCGATTCCACTATCCAGCCAACCAAAACAACAGGCCTCTTGGTAAACCAGTTGTGTGGCATCATCAGATTGGGTAACAAGGATGGCTTAATTAGTAAACAGTAGTTCTTCAGAAGGATTTGATGAATTTTTGTGCTTTCTTGGAGTGGTTTGTGGATAGGTCAAGTAGGTTACATTTGAACGTATCTTGATGAAGATCTCACCAGTTTGATTACATGATAGTTTGTTGCTGATTTTTCATATTTACTCAGTCAGTTTATAACTTGATACTTGAAAAAAAAGTGCATCCCCTTAAGGTGATCCCCTGGCTGCCGCTTCCCAGGTTGTATCGTATACTTGAGTGTGATCCCTGGCTACACGGCAGTTTGCGGTTGCATGGCTTCTGACTGGCACCCCCCGAACAAAGATATTGACAAAATAGGGAGACCGATAACATAGGGCTAGATAGCTCAGTTGGTTGAGCGCCGGCACGTTAAACTGGAGGTCGTTGGTTCAAATCCCGCTGTAGTAAGTTTTTCTTTGATCAATCCCAAATTATTTGTAATTTACCCAGTCAGTCTTCCTTGTTGTTTATAACTTGAGATTTTATTCATGTAAAATCACAGAGAGCCATGATATAAGGGACAATGCCAACAGTGGGTAGGTAGGAAATAATTACTTCACACTGAAGGTGAAATTATACAACTTCAAGAAATGACCAACAGTAATTTGTGTGTTTTTGTTCAAAGTGTATACATAAAGTCCAGACTAATCCAATACATGTAATAATTTCCAGGCCTATGTTAGTTGCACCCATGAAGATGATAAGCTGATTGTGTTTGAAAGAGCCAGTCTTGTGTTTGTCTTCAACTTCCATGTGACATCAAGCTTCACTGACTATCGTATTGGAACTAACATCCCTGGAAAGTATCCTTTATAAAGATTGGTTGAGAGAGAAGAAATGCTGATTTCTTGTTTCCCAGAATGTTGGTTGAATCCTGGTCGGGCAGTTTGTGACATTTTGATTAAACCTGCAGGTTTATTTAAGGTACTAAGCTGTATGTAAAGTACTAAGAACACTTATCATTGGAAAAGGGATTCATTAGAGAGGTTTCGCAAGGCTACGGATACAGATACAGATACGGATACGTCGGCACTTTGTGTGTTCACGTGACGCATAACCGTGGCTCCCGTGTTTTGCGTGCGCGTTGACAACGGATACGGGAGCTCATACACGTACGTTAGAAATGGATACCGTTTTGCTGATTTTAGTTGTAGTTTTGCAGTATAAACAGTCTTCTCTATTTTGACATGCTTGCCGGAAACTTTCTTTACACGCGTTTAACGTGGGGGTCCGAAAACGATCAGTTAAACAAAAATACTATTCAATCAAATTCTCCAATGTAACAAGAACATACACATGTTTTTGGATTTGTTTTGCTCGCAGAACCTATGCCAATGTGTGTCTATACATTGGCCTAGGCCTGACAAAATCTGAAGCGCATCTAACGTGAACGGATACGGATACCGTATCTGTATCCGTACGCTTGCGAAACCTCTCTATTGTACCTGAGTTAGCAACAGAAACCATTGGCTGAACAATTGAGAAATCCTTTGTTTTAATACTATAACATAAATGTCTAAACTATCTTTTTGTAAACATTGCTCAAACAATTGTTGAGGAGTTTCCTTAGTGGCTGAAGATACAAGATAGTGCTGGATTCTGATGATGCCGAGTTTGGTGGTCATTCTCGATTGGACCATAACACTGACTTCTTAACATCACCTACTGCATGGCACAACAGAGAACATTCCATGCAGGTAAGAATCCAGGGCAGTTCTAAGAAAATCAAACTTAATCAAAGGAAATTCTCAATGCAGTTTTACAGTAACACATTTTTATGAAATATTAAAAAGAAAGAAAAAATTATTAAGGCCGACTCTTTTTGGTATTGGGTCCTATGACTGACCCTCATTAGTATGGTAATAGCAACTCTATTTTATTTTACCATCATCAAAAACTTGTCCTGAACTTGAAATGCATTTTTGAGAGCATGATGATTGGCGAGCAAGCAATACCTTGTCTGTCAAGACCTGATGTACTATATAGGGAATCTCACGTTTCCATACCAGGTTGCTGAAGCATGCGTAGGTTTTGATGATGCATCCTGAACCAAATTGCACAACAAACTTAAATCATGAAGTTTTTGTTTTTTGAAGGTGTATATACCAAGTCGTGTAGTCTTGGTTCTTGCTGTAGAGGATGATGTATAGGACAAGCTGGTTTACCATCAGAGATGCTTCACTGCGTTATAACCAAGACTTCCAGTTTGGGTCAAGTAACTCATAACTTTAATATTGTGACTTGACTACCCAGCAGGATAGTAAAGGTAGACCTCTGTAAGGTCACTGTCCGTTGACTACTAACTCTGGTTTACCTCTAGTAGCGGTACTTCAAGAATGATTGTTAGAGCAAATCACCCAATATCAACATTTCTAAATAAATGTACATGGTCTGCAATTTTCCGTTTACTATTTTGAATAATACAAAACATTTTACATTGAAATTTCTTGTGACTTGCACAATAAGGGTGTATACTCATTTGATTAGCCCTTGTTGGGGTCCCTCAGGCAACTAAACCCTGGTAACATTTAAACAGCTACTCAATACGCCATCTAATGTTAGATGAAATTTAAACTACCTTGATCATGTACATGTACTAGAACACAAGACTATAGAAATATTGTTTAAGCAATCAATGAAGGAAAATGTAGTTGTATATTTCTTTTCCTGAGTACCAGATGAAGACTAAGATTTTTATGACCAAATCAACTTACTCAAATAAAATTTGAAATACCTTATGCTTAGATCCCAAGTTAAAGAGACTTGTTGCCTTGGATTGGACACTGGGCTACGAAAAGGTGTGATAAAAGTAAAATATGATGATCAACATAAATACACCTCAAAATTGTGTGGTGTGCCATTTTGTAGAACCAAATTTTTGACTCCATTATTCATGGAATATTTGTGTTAATCATTATATTTCTACTTTTAAAACATCTTTCCAACCATATTCATTTCATATCAAATGCTTTTATAGCAAAATCCAAAGACAATATGTCCCTTTAAGATTATGTGTGTGTTTACACTGCTATGAATGTGCCATAAATCAACCTTTGTTAAACCTCTTTGAGAGTGGAGTAAATTTTTGTTCAGAGATGTCTTGATGATGTACAATATCATTGCATAGTCCAAATCACAGTAGTCTACAATGATAAGTCTGAGACTTCATGATTTCATTTTTAAAAAGCTGAAAACAATGGGGTTTACTGATACAAAAAATGTAAATCTGAACCATAACACAAAGATTTTTGTTAGCATTCTTATTTACACATTTTTAATCATACTGTCTTCCTTTGTTATTTTAAGTGAAATCTATAAAGTTACCTTGCTGATTGATTTACATTGTGTGTAAAGCAAGTGAAATTTGGTGCCTATTGTTGATTTTAATATGGAATAGTTAAGAGCTTCATTATTATTGTAACATACTCAAAGCAATAGTCCAGCCTATATTTTAGGATCACATTGATTCATACTGTATTAATAACTCCATTTTGTCTCATATTAATTTGGGGACCATCCTGGTTTTTTGGGGTAAAGATCTTTCATGATTGGGCAAGAAGAAATCCACCTGATATTTGTTGTATCTTTTTAGACTGGAAAGACAAACTTCCAAATAACCTGTTGAATTAGATTATTTAGGTATTGGACAACAGCTTGGTGGATGGATACAAAATTGTTTAGATAACGGGGATCAATCGTTAGGCCAGGTCCTTCAATGTACCCGTACATGTATGCTGATGACACTGCCAGTTACCAACCAACACTTAATAATATCATTTCATGGAGTAACAGATGTTAAAAGTGTACAACTCTTTGTTTTCTCTATTTCAAGCAGTGAACTTAAAGTTTTTTTAGGATAATGCTTGGCAGAATGAACCTGGTTATATGATCTTGTTCCTCAGTCCTGCCTTCTCCAAATGATTATTGTGTGCTATTATTCATTGAATTTTGCGGAGAGAAAAACAATCATATCAAAGTAAACCACTCTGTTTAAAAAATTACAATGAGACATTCATAACCATATATAATGTTAAAACAATAGAGAATGATTGACAGTTTTGCTTACTGTATTGATTAAATAAAATGGATGTGTGACAGCACAGTGTGTCTATGGTTTCTTTACAATGGTGGGCAGTTTTCAGACTTTCACGACTCAAAAGTAATTGTTCAAATATTTTAGTCTCTCCCAATAAAACATCATTACAAACAAGAAAACACTTTTATTGATCAGTGATTAATATATTTACATTTATGTACAGTGAATTTACATTAAACAGCAAACTCAAATTTGTATTGCTTTTATATAAATAGATTCTGTAATATTTTTCCTTATTGATTTCTGGGAGAACCTACACAAACTGTTACAATTACTTCAACATGGAAGTGTTCCAGAAATGGCTTGAAATTTCATGTTATTTTGACCTCGAAAGTTTCACTGTGTAACTATAAACAAATCACATACAAAATATTGCTAGTGTATGAAGGAAAAGTTTGTTCCTTTGTTTTCCTCAAGTTATTATGTTGGGGAAGAAGTTGCCATGGGTTCTTTTGCAAATGCAAAGGCTCCAATCAGGATTAATTTTGTATCTCACAGAAATTATTGACATTACAAACAGTGATCTAAACCTTCACCATAAGAACAAAGCTAGGGAATTATTGTCATTTATCAAACAAATGGGGGCACATAAGGATCTAATTTTAAAGAGCTGCTAAAGCGCAACAAAATCTTGCTTACCAGAAAAAGTTTCCTGCATGTCGCGCGTAGTATCTGTAACTGATGTCCAGCTTGTTTCTGCTTGAGCAGCTGTATGAAATTGGGCCCAGGTTTCTGACCAGGCAACCCATTGAAGGGCTGGTTAATTTAGTTGATACAGCCCTCATATTGTATTGGAGAGGTTGTGGGTTGGAGTCTTGTATTTGTTTTGTTCATGGCAAATGATTCTTTCAGTCTTCATACTCTGGCTTAATTTATTGTTATTGCTCATTTGTATTGAGCTTAAACACGATGGTAACCTTTACACTTTTATTTCCCTAAAGGTGGCAAACATTGTCAGTTAAGGAATTTGTTGGTTTCTTTTTAGCTGACAAAAAAGTTAAACAAAAAGCTTGCTTCAATTTTTATTCTTTTAAATTGACCTTTAAATTAGAAAAACAAATAAAAAACAAGATTTCAGAATCCTGATGGATAGATGTCAAACAAAATAACTTGTTATGTAATAAGTTACTGGTAGATCCATGTGATTAACCAAATGTCTCTTGTGCTGCATACACCAAGTACAGGAAGCCATCCTCATCTTTTTCTTGTTGATAGATCTCACTGATTGGGGTAGATACACTCACCATACTCTTCTGATTGACAAGTAGGAAGAATGTTTGCGTTGGACTCAGCTGTAGTCTTCTCCTGTCAAATACAATCAAATGTACATGTAGAATTATTAAGATTGTTTGGTAGAAATGAACCCATCATGATCCATGGTTTCTTTGACTAAACCCAAGCTGCAAGGAAGACGTGGCCACACCAGCAGTCAGGCAAACTCTGCAGGAAAGATGAAAGAAGGTGTTGAACATGCATGATATTCCACCCCTTGAAGAAAAGGTCTGATTTTGGTATTATAGTAAAACCACCGCAACATCATGTAGATGTTTAGGCCCTACATGTATATACAAGACTCGTGATTCATCCTTTCTCATTGAGATGTTTTTATCCAGAGGCTATGATTATGAGTTTGCCCGATGATCAGCCAATATAGCTACCATTTTTCAAATAAACAATAGCCCTACTCGGTGTTTCCCAAGCCACCATTTTGTCAACGCGCACAGTTTCGGCAGCTCGCTCGGTCCACTATATTTTACATGGTAAGTTGTGCATGCTGGAAGGCTTCACTGGCTTGTACCATAATACTAAAAGGGGGGCGATGAAATTGATAACACTTACAAAGTTTTATTTGGAAACAGCCTTTGTGTTTACAGCTAATTCATATAATCATAAGTACTTTCAAAATCACTTACACTTACGTCTTTGCTCTTTGCTGCACACATGTTTTCAAAATTTGCTATATATATTTCTGCCTACCTTTTTTCTAAAGTGATATGGTCCATTTTTGTTATTGGCTAAGTACATGTACAGTTAGCTAGCTACATGTAGCTGTGAATGCGCGGCGCTATAAAAGATAACAGAACTTGTTCAGCACTAAATTTACTGGACTGCTCTTCTTTCTATGAAACCATTTTCCTCCAACGATTTGTCTTGTGACATTTATTTAATACACATAAACAAAACAGAACATTTAAACAATTACCTGCATTATAACAAAGACAGGATTTGCTTTGTTTTTTCTGTTAGTAAAAAAAGACGGGAAAACCAAACATCCGATTTTCCCAAAAGAAAAAAGTTGCAAATCCAAACATCAAATTTTACGAAACTGTGCGTCATACTGGGCTTACATGTGTAGGGACACTCATGACATACCTGATAATTTTAACCAGTTCACCCATGGTAATATGGTCTGGAACCAGGAACTTGGATTTATCAAGCAAAGGTAGACTACTTTCTCGTTCATATCTCTCAATAATCACCTGTACAAATATATCAATGTATGACACACATCAAGGTAATATAATGGCACATACATACAACATATGTAATTTCTTTATTGCAAGACCTGTCTTTATTTCATTATGTGCCCTTAACTTACCAGTTTAATAGATAATAAAGACAAACAATATATCTGATTTGTTGAATAAGAAACCAGCGGGCCATACAGCAGTGTTGTAGTCAAGACCTGGAAGTATGAGACCTACAACACTGCCAAACAGACAAACTTTTTAAAAACATTTCTTTCCTTTTTTGCACAAAAGTTAGTGCCAACCAATACAAAAACCTGATTGATTCTTCCCTTTAGACACATGTACATGTACATATATGTTGCTTGATTATTTGCGGTTGTAATACTCACAGGCACTTTATTGCTGTGCTTGTCACGTATCTCTTGTACATCTCCCTTCCTCTGCTCTATAGTAAGAATAAATCACACAAAATAATGAACAGTTAGGAGCTAAACCAATGACCAATGTGCAGAATGAATGAGACAATCTCTCATCAATATATGCCTGGTAAAAAGTAAGTGGTTGTCTATGGTGTGACATGCTCTAAACCAATATTTAAACAGAGGAATAGGGTATTATAAAGTACAATAAGGCCAATTCAAAAAAGTATATACATACATTGTATTTTTTAAACAAATACACTTGATCGTTCACACCTGCATACATACTTCCTTGAAGCTCTCTCCTTTTTTAATTTTCTTTTAATTTGTTTTAAGTCAAACCATCTTTGCGTGTTGCCCCCCACTCAGAGTTCCGCCCCGCCCCAACACGCAAATAACTCCATGCACGCCCGCCATCTTTGCGTTTCTCCCCCACCCCCAGGGGACGCCTGTGCCCAGTCACAGTATGCTCGTCCACCATGCTGGGCTGCCGTGCACAGCCGGTGTCACACGACGAATCCTCCTTCTGCCACGAGGATTTTAATTCCATCGTTTGAGTTGTCTGATCAAAAGTCAACTTGTCTTACATTTGAACGTACAGTACCAGCCGTCGAGTTGTCAGACATCCTACACTACAGTACGCATGGTACGGTACCCTTCATGCCCATATACAGTCATTTGACCAGTTCCGGATCACTTTTTGAATTCACGATGTTTTTGTTGCATTCTGCATTAACATTTTATACAAACAAAGGTCGATCAGTTTACCTACACATGTCAAAACACTCACCAAGTATCCATTGGCAAAAAAAGGAATACTTTTGAAGTGGCTTCAAGAAAAGTATCATCACCCGTTTGACCAGTTTTGCCGACAAACTTCAGAAAATTGCCATAATTTATTTGTACTAATTGTTGCGGACTATGCAGTGTAATTATTCTTGTGTATGACGTCAGAAGCGAAGGTTTTTCTTGCTCAATTGAGGGCGCTGTTTTGCATCTTTCGCCAGGAATAGATCAGAAAATTTGTCACTAGTCAGTCATACTTTCACCAATATTTTGTTTATTTTGGATGCGCCCAATGTTGTGAGTATAAATTAGTTCATTTGAAGCTAAAGATTTTAAGTTTAAGTAAACTCTGACTCAGGGATTGTAGATAATAGGCGGGTAATTACTGTAAAATTTTGATTGTAAAAGTGATTGGTTTTCTAAGCATGTCGTCAATTAGAATCACGTGGGTTATTGTGTATATGTGGGGTAACGTGATTTACACAGAACACAGTAGCGTGGATAAGGATTGTAGTCGAAGTGAGGACAAAGTTTGATATTAAGTTGAATTATTTGGAGTTGAGACAAAGGGGAATCGTACACAATTTGGACACATTTTGGAGGTAAAATAGGTTTTTAATCAATTATTGTAAATACACTCGAAATTGGAATTAATTGGTTATTCAATTGCTATAAATCAAATGTTTATTGTTTGGGTTAAATTTGATTAATTGCAGATCGAACCGTACATGGTATCATAATAAAGGCATTGAGATTAAGTTATTTCGTCATTGGTGGAGTATATTGAGTAAACATAAGTCACATTAAGTTCGATAACAGCACTTCAGAGATCTGCAATGGAAAGTCAAGAAGGTGATATCAATCCAGATGACTCAGTGAGTCAGTGCAGTGTGAGTACTACCAGCACATCTGCAAGCAGAAAAGCCAGGATAAAAGTCATGGCAAGAAAGGCTGCACTTACTGCAGAGTATGCAGCTCTCAGTGAGCAACGAGAGTTGGAGCTACAAGAGTTAACACTCAAGCAGAAGAAGGCTGAGCTTCAACTGAAGACCAAACTTAGTTGTATTGAAGCAGAAGAAAAGGTATACGCTCAATTTGAAGATCAGAAGTCCACTATTAGCAATAGTCCTTCAATGCGGGCTCATCAGCCACTGCAAGATAACCAGCCACTGCAAGATAACCAGCCACTGCAAGCTGAACAATCTTGTGAAGAATCAACAACATGCCCTACAGAACATTCTGAAGAATCACAAGAGAAACAATCCACTGCTGAGCCCGTCATTGAATTATTACGTCAAGCAGAAAAACAGCAGCGAAGTCTGATAGAGACATTGCAACTACCAAAGGCAGAATTGATGTTCTATGATGGAGAACCCCTTAAGTTTTGAGAATTTTGGAGAGCCTTTGAGATAAATGTGGACAGCACGTCAATAGCTGATGCTGCAAAGTTGACCAGGCTGTTGCACTACTGTAAGGGAGATGCACGTAAAGTTATACAAGCATGCTCAGTGATGGATACCACTCTTAAGAGCTAAGACGCTGCTTAAGGAGCGTTTTGGAAATAAGCATAAGGTTGCAGAAGCCTGGATTAAGAAGGTGACCAAAGGTGTAACCATTTCAGCTCATAACGGCATTGCTCTCAGAGAAATGGCAGATGAATTAAGAGTTTGCTATGAAACCCTTCTAGCTGTTGGGTTTGAAAGTGAAATGGCACCTCAGAGTTTCTTGAAGAGCATTGTGGAACGACTGCCAAACTACCTTCGCTACAGATGGATCCGAATAATAAGAGACATTCAGAAAAAGAACGATAGAACACCGAAGATGAAAGACCTAGTCTCCTTCATAGAAGATGTTGCAGAAGAAGAAAATAATCCAGTTTATGGATCAGTCAGCTTGAAGAGCAGCCGAGATGGACCACATAACAAAAATGAAAAGCAGAGGTCCAGAGGCACTTTCGCAGTTACCACGGTAACCAATGAATACGTCACCAAGAAGTGTCCTCTGTGTAAGGAGGAGCACACACTGTTTGGTTGCCAGCAGTTTAAAGGAATGACCCCTCAAGACAGACTGAACTATGCAAAGCAGGAGAGATTATGTTTTAATTGTCTCCGCAAGGGTCATATGACAATGGCATGCAGGCTGAATAGAACATGCTCCGTTGCTGGCTGTGGAAGAAAACACACAAAATTTCTCCACATCTTGCAGCCGCAAGAAGAAACAACAACTCAGTCAACTACTCAGTCAGAGGCACCAGTTCAAAATGGCTATATCAATTCAGCTGAGGACACAAGCTGTAGTAATATCACAGGGGCCGGTAGCAGAAGTGTTCTACCTATTGTACCTGTGAGGGTGCAAGCTGCACGGGGTAGCAAGTTTGTGCGGACTTACGCATTGTTGGATACAGGATCCACAAACACTTTCTGTACTGAACAATTAGCTCATCGTCTTGGAGTAAAAGGGACCAAGCAGAAACTCAACCTGACAACGCTTGAGAAGATAGACAGTACTATCGATACCACTTTGGTGAGCTTAGTCGTAGACTCTGGTCCAACAACAGAAAGACTAGAGATGCCAAAAGTGTACACGAAATCTAAGATCAATGTTCATGGTACACACATGGCTAAAATGAATGAAATTTCAGGACTGCCCCACTTGAAAGGTATTGATCTGCCGTTTGCTGGAGAAAAGGAAGTTGGGCTCCTGATAGGACAAGATGTCCCAAAGGCACTAATGCCCCTTGAAATAAGGGCAGGAAAAGAAGGACCCTACGCACTAAGAACAGCCTTGGGATGGTCATTGCATGGCTCAGTGAACCAATTGTCAGTGAACCAAGTGAGAGGAAAAGTGCAAGATTTGATTGCTAGTACCAGCTTCATTCAAGGAGACATCTGCCTGGAAGAACAGCTTGATAAGTTTTGGAAACTGGAAGCATCAGATTACATAAGTGATGAAAGAGGCTTGTCAGTTAATGACCAAAGAGCTCTGAAGGTTTGGAAAGATGGAATATGTATGGAAGGAGGACATTACCAGTTACCCGTGCCATTTAAGAAATGTCCCCCCAGTTTGCCAAACAACCGATGGCTAGCTGAACAAAGATTGCAAAGTCTTGCAAGAAAACTTGGCAAGGATGATAAGCTGCGTCGTAAGTACCAAGAAGGAATCGAGGACTTACTAAAGAAGGGATATGCTGAAGAAGTTGAGAGGCAAGAATGTCAGCCCGATGATAAAGCTATTTGGTATCTGCCTCACCACCCTGTATTTCATCCTATGAAACCAGACAAATTGCGCATTGTGTTCGATTGCGCAGCCGTAAGTGGAGGTGTGTCCCTCAATAGTGAAGTACTACAAGGACCAGACCTAACAAATAGACTGACAGGAGTCTTATTGAGATTTAGACGGGAACCAGTTGCCTTCATGGCAGATGTCGAGGCCATGTTCCACCAAGTTCGTGTGCCTGTAGCAGATCGAGATGTGATGAGATTTCTATGGTGGCCAGATGGCAATGTGACACAACAGCCTAAGATATATCGGATGTGTGTGCACCTGTTCGGCGGGACTTGGAGTCCAAGTTGCTGCAATTTCGCTATGCGCCAGACAGCTGATGATAACCGGGATGATTTCTCCTCTGAAACTGTAGAGATTGTGAAGCGCAATTTCTATGTTGATGATTGCCTAGTTTCAGTAGAGAGCGAAGAGAAAGCTGTGAAACTGTCATCCGAGCTCAAAACTCTCTTGCTAAAAGGAGGGTTCAAGTTGACCAAGTGGTTGAGTAACAGACCAAGTGTTCTGACGTCCTTCCCCATAGAAGAAAGAGCTAAACAATTGAAAGATCTTGACCTAAACCTTGATGCCCTACCAGTTGACAGAGCATTGGGTGTCAGCTGGGATGTTGAAAGAGACAGTTTGGGATACAAATTGGCACCCAAAGACAAGCCACTAACAAGGCGTGGACTACTTAGCATTGTGTCGTCAATCTACGACCCTCTGGGATATGCAAACACCTTCATCCTGAGAGCGAGACTACTGCTTCAGGAACTGACTCGTCTAAAACTTGGATGGGATGAGCCGTTACCAAAAGTGCAGAGACATACATGGGAAAATTGGACAGAAGAGTTACCTCAAATGAAGGAATATGAGGTAAATAGATGTGTGAAGCCACACAACTTTGGAACAGTGACAGAATACAAGCTACACCACTTCGCAGATGCCTCAGAATTGGCTTATGGGGCGGTGTCATACCTTGTCATGAAAAATACTGAAGGTCAATTACATAGCAGCATTGTAATGGCAAAGTCGCATCTTGCGCCGCTAAAAATGATGACGATCCCTCGACTTGAGCTGTGTGCTGCAACACTAGCAGCTAAACTAGATGTCATGTTGAAGCGAGAGTTGGATCTACCCATAAAGGATTCAACATTCTGGACAGACAGCACAATTGTGCTTCAGTACATTAGAAGTGAAGATGGAAGGTTTCGTACCTTTGTGGCTAACAGGGTAGCCACAATCCACAGTGTAACTGAACCGGCTCAGTGGCATCATGTAGACACAAGTTCGAACCCAGCGGATGACTTATCGAGGGGAATGACAGCCAGTGAGCTAAAGAAAAGTATGAGATGGCCGGAAGGACCAAAATTCATCCTGATGGCTGAAGAAGATTGGCCTAAAGAACCCAAAATAATGGAGCCCCTGAAACAAAGTGACCCAGAGCTGAAGAAATCTAAGGAGATTGCACAGACATTTGCTGTAGAGTTGGAAGAAAATTGTGCCACAGCCAAGCTGCTTAAGCATTATTCATCGTGGCATAAGCTAAAGAAAGCTGTGTCATGGGTTTTACGTGTGAGGAGCTATCTTCAGAACAAGGACCAGTATAAGGAAAATGACATGAAGAAACCACTAACAGTTGAGGAACTCAACATAGCAGAACAATCAGTAATTAGATATGTGCAAAGGCAGTCCTACCCAGATGAATACAAGGCACTACATGCCACAGTCAACATAGTAAAGAAATCAAGCCCTCTCCATCGACTAGACCCCAAAATCAATGAAAATGGACTGATATGTGTTGGGGGTCGACTGAGGAATTCTACAATGCAGGCACAACTGAAGCATCCTGTAATCCTTCCACAAAATCATCATATTGTGGTACTACTGGTGAGACACTTCCATGCCATATCAGGTCACTCAGGAAGAGAACATGTCATGTCATTGATGAGACAGCAATACTGGGTGATTGGAGGAAGAACAGCAGTGCGCAAGGTGTTGCGTGATTGTTTCGTTTGCAAGCGTCTGTCTGCTTCTCCCAACATACAGAAAATGGCTGATCTACCAAAGGACAGGGTGACCCCTGAAAAGCCACCATTCAGTCATGTGGGAGTGGATTGCTTTGGCCCATTTTTGGTCAAGCAAGGCCGAAGTCAAGTCAAAAGATACGGGTGTATCTTCACCTGCTTAGTGTTAAGAGCAGTTCACATAGAAGTGCTACATTCTCTGGAGACTGACTCCTTCATTAATGCTATGCAGAGATTTATCGCAAGACGAGGACAACCAGAACTTATCAGAAGTGACAATGGTACAAATTTTGTTGGTGCTGAGCGCGAGCTGAGGGAAGGAATCAACCGTTGGAACAAGCAGAAAATTGAGGAGTATCTTCTGCAGAAGGGGATTAGATGGAAATTCAATCCACCGGCGGCATCACACATGGGAGGATCATGGGAGAGACAGATAAAAACAACAAGAAAGATTTTAAACACAGTTTTGAAACAACAAGTGCTCTATGATGAAGGTCTTTCCACTATGATGTGTATGGTTGAATCTGTGATCAATGGTCGTCCACTTACTGAAGTTTCAGATGATGTGAGGGATCCAGAACCCTTGACTCCAAATCATCTTCTTCTGTTGCGTCCATGCAATGCTTTTCCAGCGGACGTGTTTGACAAATGTGATCTGTACAGTCGTAAAAGATGGAGACAAGTCCAATATCTGGCAGACCTTTTTTGGCGCAGATGGATCAGGGAATATCTACCCACCCTGCAGCAACGTCGAAAGTGGAATGAGCCAGCAAGGAACATCAGAGCCGGAGATATTGTGTTGATTGTTGAAGACCTCCCCAGGAATCAGTGGACCATGGGTAGAGTCGTGGAAACCTATCCAGGTGATGACAACTTAGTCAGGACTGCTAAGGTGAAGACAAAATCATCAACACTTGTAAGACCAATTCACAAATTATGTTTGTCTAGAGAGCACCAAATAGACACTTGGATGTGAACCACAATAGGACTGACTCAAGTTTATGGAGTCTAGCCTAAGGAGTGCCCTTTGTTTAACATTTATTTTGATGTTGGGCATAATATCGTGCATTGAAGCATGATTTGAGGTGTGAGCCAAGCGCCGCCGCCGCCGCCGCCGCCACCGCCGCCGCCGCCACCGCCGCCGCCTCCGCCTCCTTGTGCTTGTTTAATGAAGCAGTGTAAGCCAGAGACCTCTTGTTTGTTAGCATGGCAATTTGTATAAACCATTGCGGCTGGAATGTGACATTTATCGTTGGACAACTTCAGTAAACATTGCATTTGTGATATATGAGTTCACAGTTGCAGAGCACATCTACAAACATTTATTTGGATTGTCAGATCATTAGCTTTGCCAAAGGTTTTTGAAGCATAATTAGAGTTCAAGTTTTGAAGTTTGCATTATCTGTTCTTGTTACCTATAATTGTTATGCATTAAAATTAGTACTGGTACTGCATTTTTGGCGATTTGGCTAAATTTGGATTTGATTTGTGAAATTTACTTATTATGTGATTTAGGGAAAACTGAGTGTTAGGTAAATGTTCATAAGGATATGCTCATTTAAGGGGCCGGGATGTTGCGGACTATGCAGTGTAATTATTCTTGTGTATGACGTCAGAAGCGAAGGTTTTTCTTGCTCAATTGAGGGCGCTGTTTTGCATCTTTCGCCAGGAATAGATCAGAAAATTTGTCACTAGTCAGTCATACTTTCACCAATATTTTGTTTATTTTGGATGCGCCCAATGTTGTGAGTATAAATTAGTTCATTTGAAGCTAAAGATTTTAAGTTTAAGTAAACTCTGACTCAGGGATTGTAGATAATAGGCGGGTAATTACTGTAAAATTTTGATTGTAAAAGTGATTGGTTTTCTAAGCATGTCGTCAATTAGAATCACGTGGGTTATTGTGTATGTGGGGTAACGTGATTTACACAGAACACAGTAGCGTGGATAAGGATTGTAGTCGAAGTGAGGACAAAGTTTGATATTAAGTTGAATTATTTGGAGTTGAGACAAAGGGGAATCGTACACAATTTGGACACACATTTTGGAGGTAAAATAGGTTTTTAATCAATTATTGTAAATACACTCGAAATTGGAATTAATTGGTTATTGTAATTGCTATAAATCAAATGTTTATTTTGTTTGGGTTCAATTTGATTAATTGCAGATCGAACCGTACATGGTATCATAATAAAGGCATTGAGATTAAGTTATTTCGTCATTGGTGGAGTATATTGAGTAAACATAAGTCACACTAATGTAATGTAGACGATGTTTGGCACCTTATTTTGGGTTTGTTGGTTTATTGGATGTTATTCTTCACATGTATCAACAGAAATTGGTAATGTGAGAAATAATTTAATTATGTGGTTGTTGCAAAGTTTAAGTGATCCGGAAGGAAACCAGTCAACTCACCCCCCAGCAAAGTCGCCCATTACAAAGTCTACCACTACAAAGTCGCCCCCTAGCAAAGTCGCCCCTCATGTACAAACTCGCCTCCTCTCAAAGTCGCCCCCCCCCCCCCCGACACAGTCGCCCCCTACAAAGTGGCCCAGTGTATAAAAGGTTGTGAGGGTATTGAGAATTTTGAAACAACTTATTCTGGCAATTTGTAAGATAGATTCTGTAGGAGATCCACTCTGTATGTAAATATTTTTTTTTTTTTTCAATTCAAATCAACATTTATTTCCACATTGGTAAACAAACAAAAAAGAGAGAATAATTAACAAATTTAGAACAATGATTTAAATCAAAGACAGTCAAGAACTTATTGAGAAAAATAAAATTAATGTAAAGAAATGAAAATTAAATAATGTAATGGATACTTAGCAAACCAATTATGGGGGCATACATGTACATGTATGTTGGCGTAACAGTGATACTAAGTTTGCCACTCTAATTCTCAAAACGGTGTCACGTTAAACATACATGTACATGTATAGAGCTGGAAATAAAGTAAAGTGGCGTATCTTTCTACATGTACCACTTTCTCAAATATGCCCCCCCAAAAAAAAAAATTTAAAAAAATAAATAAATACAAATCCTGTTGCTAACATTGCGCACGACGGGTTACATGTTGGTGAAATGATCTTATGTACATGTACATCAGACGTTGCATTAATTGACGTTGATACAAAATAAATGTTTCTTGAGTTGAATTGAATTGAATGGATTGACTCGGGTATGTTGTGATGAAGAACATGTAGCCTACATGTACATTAATCGTTTTGTGACATCGGAGTTTAAGCCTTTTGGTCTGATGATCTTCCAATTTCAAATTGCCGCTGCCTCATTAGTCAATCTGGTGTCCATCATACCTCAACAAGTTTACATCCGATCCTCAAACTTTTTTCAGTTATCGGACTTGCAGGCCTTGAACTTCGCGTTCAAAAGGGCACGGCAATAATTGCCTTGCTTTTTCTAGAATTTGAAGGGCATCGCAGCAATTTCGTAAGTGTAAAAAGGGCACCACGGAATTTTTGTCGAATTTGGGGGGCATCATGGCAAAAACAAAATTTAACGAGACAGGTGAAAAAACAAGGTTAAAAAAACGTTTAAACAACCACGGATGTGACCAAAAACAATGCGTCTTTGTAGGGGGGCGACTTTGTCAGGGGGCGACTGTGTCGGGTGGCGACTTTGTCAGGGGGCGACTTTGAGAGGAGGCGAGTTGTATGTGAGGGGCGACTTTGCTAGGGGGGGGGGCGACTTTGCTGGGGCGCGAGTTGACTGTCATCCATCCGGACTGGTCAATGATCCGGAACTGGTCAAACGACTGTAATACCAGAGCAAGGTCCTTGCTCTATGATGGTAAAACTAAGTATGTATCCTCCCCTGTCCTGTTTTCGAGGTACCATGCCTTTTTCTTTGAATTGAAAAAAAAAAAAAATGCCATATATCAACTGATGCCCTAATTACCTTCCTTTGTTTATAAGAAATATGCAAACATATAATAAAACTTGATGGACATTGAAACTTTCACACCACGCACCGATCTTCAATGACTTCAATATAATAGCGTCCCATTTGTTTTGAGTTTTACCTGTTTTCAAGGCAAACAAGAAAGTATGGTGTCCCGGTGAAGCCATACGTGGAAGAAACATCTGCAGTGACTACATGTACAAGTGTTCTGTGAGACTTTGTGTATGACTCTATAGCCAGCAGTTTTCTTCATTTTATTCAACATATTTTTTATTTAGTTTTAAAAATAACCATGGTAAAAAAATAATGTTAATAATTCTTGGCTTTCAAATCTTATTTTTATTTAGTTTTGTGTCTTTTTATGTTTCTTAACATTTATAATAAAGCATATAAATAAACAGTGATAATCGAATCACAAAGCTGATGTTTAAATTTTAATATTAATAACAAAAATGATAAAGTGTTACAAAAAAACAAATTATCCAGACTATTAGAAAATGATATAAGGCACGTGGCTTCTTTAAGCCTCTGTATTTTTTTCCCCAGAATGCTCAGCAGAATGTTCAGTCACATGATTTGATCATCGTGAATTGTGAATTGAAAAAGTGTTTGATGAAACTTTTTCGGTGGGAATTTTTTTTTGTATGGCCCCGACAGTATGACATATTTTTGTACCTTGCAGAAATGCCTAAAATACCACAACTTTTTGCATATACAAGTGCAACTAACCAGTGGAGCCTTACATGTTTCTAAGTTTTGGTCAAATGAGCGGAGACTCTTTGCTTGGCAAGTCAAACCACAAAAATTGTATCTAGGGACTGTTTACATCGCGCGCAGAGAGGTAAAAGATTTGCCTCGATTTCAGGGATGCCCTGAATACAGGGCGTCCTACGATACTTATTTCTTGTGCTAGACGTTAATATTCCTCCATGTGCACTCCGGGAATGACAATCGGATCATCGGAATTGTTTTTAATATTTAAAAAAGGTATTTTTGTGAAAATACGTGACTCGCAAGTCACGAGTCCGAGTCCGAGTCCGAGTCGTTTGCAGACGTGACTCGAGTCAAGTCCGAGTCACCAAAATTGTGACTCGAGACGGACTCAAGTCCGAGTCCTGGACTCGAGTCATACAACACTGCAAAATAGGGAAACCGCCAACATAGGGCTAGATAGCTCAGTTGGTAGAGCGCCGGCACGTTAAACCGGAGGTCGTTGGTTCAAATCCCGCTCTAGTCAATTTTTCTTTGTTCAACCCAAAATCATAATAATAAATGATGAGGGTTACAAAAAAATTCTCCAGACTATTAGAAAATGATATAAATAAGGCACATGGCTTCTTTAAGCCTCTGTATTTTTCCCCCCAGAATGCTCAGCAGAATGTTCAGTCACATGATTTGATCATCGTGAATTGTGAATTGAAAAAGTGTTTGATGAAACTTTTTCGGTGGGCAAATTTTTTTTTATGGCCCCGACAGTATGACATGTAGCTTAGGCCTACCTTGCTTGTATAAATGCCTAAAATACCACAACTTTTTGCATTTACAAGTGCAACTAACCGGTGGAGCCTTACATGTTTCTAAGTTTTGGTCAAATGAGAGTCGACTCTTTCCTTGGCAAGTCAAACCACAAAATTGTATCTAGGGACTGTTTACATCGCACGCAGAGAGGTAAAAGATTTGCCTCGATTTCAGGGACGCCTTGTATTGTATACAGGACGTCCTAGGCCTACTACGTAGTACGATACAACAAATTACAAACTGAATGCAACAAATTAGTGAACAAAATTTACTAAGTTACCAAATGTTCGTCTCTGCTTGAACGTCTTTGTCGGCATGTCACTTGTTGGATCGTCCGGCTATAAACTGTAAACAGAAGTTCTATGTGCACAATCGATGTCTGATTACTACGGAATGTTTATATTCTTCTATAAATTAACATTAAATGAAAGTTCAGTGTACGTACACACGCCGGCACTGCGCATCCCCAGCATGCAGCAGCAGCCTGAACACATTACGTAGCTCTCGCATATTCTGCGCAGGGAGTGCGCACCATCTAAAGCATGCAGAGCAGACTGGTCAAACCTCGTTCCCAGTGTGGTGTGCGATCTCGCTGCGCCGGTTGTTTTCTTTCCCAGAATGCCTCGCTCGACCCTTATAAGTCAATACTGTGGGGAAATACTTATAGGCCTACTGGTTAAAAAAAACTCAGTAAAAAGTGCATTAGAATGGTTTGCTAGTTATCTGTCCAATCGTAGTCAATTTACTAAAATACATTGTTCTTGCTCTACTACTGACACTGTCACATGTGGAGTGCCTCAGGGTTCCCTTCTAGGTCCACTGTTATTTTCTGTGTATATCAATGATATTTGTCACTCATCTACTTTGCTATCGTTTATTCTGTTTGCTGACGACACCAATATTTTTTATTCTAGTAATAACACTACTCTCACTGCACTTATCAACACTGTCAACACCGAATTGTGTAAGGTGTCTACCTGGCTTCAATCCAACCGACTTTCTCTTAACTTAAACAAATGCAATTTTATTATCTTTCGCAAAAAGGCTAATATCACCAGTGCCTCGAACTGTCAGGTAATAATTGATTCTGTTCCAATCCAGCAAGTTTTACATACCAAATTTCTTGGCGTTCATGTAGATCATAATCTTACCTGGAAATTTCATATTACAGAGATTGAAAACAAAGTGTCTAAAAGAAGACTTAAGTTTGTTTTACCGAGTAATATCTTACGTACTTTATATTGTTCACTTTAATCCTTCCTCATTTGTCCTACTGTAATATTGTCTGGGCTAATACTCTTCCCTCTAGATTGAACAAACTAGTCAAGCTTCAAAAGCAAGTTATTCGCATTATTTCTAAGGTGCCATTTAGAGAGCACACTCCCCCTTTATTTCGTAAACTTAATATTCTTACTTTGACTAATATTAACTTGCTTCAACAAAATATATTTATGTTTAAATTCAATAATAACTTACTCCCGCCTATGCTCTATAATATGTTCAAGTTAAATAGATCTGTACATTGTCATAATACCCGATCTTCTTCGAAAGTCCACATCTCTCTTGTTAAAACCACTCTATCTCAACATTGCATTACGTTCTCATGGTCCTAAACTCTGGAACAGCCTCCCGTTGTCGCTTTCTGCTTGTAAATCTATTGCTCTTTTTAAACAGAAGCTTAAACGTTCTCTATTGTTGTGTCCTCATTAACTATTCAATTTCCAGTAGTTTTGCTTTGTATAACCATGTACGTGTATACACATTGTTTGGTCACCTTTGTCTAGTTGTTGTTTTTTGTTAGTTCTTTTTGTTTCTGTCTTAAGGCTGTTCCTCGACAAGCCCTGCTTTTTCGGAACATGCCTCCACATTATCTATAAGCCATTGTATCTTCTTATTACAAATGTTAATGTGGAAATAAATGTTACTTTGAATTGAATTGAACTTTGAATTGAAAAAGAATAACATATGAATTAAACAGTTTATCGCATTCAGAAAGTATAACCAATTACTGAAAATGAAGTAAAACGATGCTAAAAGGAAGGACAAAACAATTTACATTGTAGTGAATGAGGCTCTGACTCACTGAGTCTGACTTCATCAGGTCATTTTTTTTTTAACATTGGCCTCCTCCGGGTCCCCTCTATTTTTCTCCTTTTATTATTTATATAACAATTTGATAATTGCTTGCTCACATTGGCTTTTTGCTTGCTCACTTCATTCTTTTTTGATCTTGTGATACATCTAACTGTATGCAGTTTGAGGTGTGACCATAAAAACATGATTCACTTTAAATGTATTGCGTCGAAATACGCGCTCTTTAACACACGCGTCTAACTAAGCGACCCACAAGCGGCCCCAAGCGATCGGGAGTTTTTAACAAGCGTGTGCTCAGATCGCAGTCACTTTTGGTCAGCCAATCAGCGCTGCTGTCATTTGTTGAGCTTTTGATGGACATATTACTCTTTCACTCGGCTTCAGTGTATTTGCTAGAATTTGCAAGTTTGTTTAAACCCGACAGGGATCGCGAACGTGAACGCTTCTACCATGATCCCCAATGTAAAGTGGGTTGAGTAAATTTGGCGCCTCCCCTCACCCTGCTCGCCCCTTTTTCCAACTTCGGAAGCGTAATTTGGAGTTGGGTTTTAACATTTGGGAATAGGAATATACTTGGCATTGATGCATGCTTGACATGATATGTAGGTATTTTTATATGTCAAGACTTGTGTTGAGTGACTAACCCAGAGAGCAAGGACGTGTTGGGCCAACACATGTTATAGGGTTGGCCCAATGTTGGCTGCCCACGTTGGCCCCGCTTGGATCTGCTCATCGGGGTAACGTTGGCCCACTATGTTGGTAGGATAATGGGCCAATGTTGAGTCCCTACCTCGGGCCAACCGCAAATACATGTACATGTTGGGCCGACATTGGTTATTGAATGTTGGCCCAATGTTGGCAGCCCACGTTGGCCCCGCTTGCGTATTTTTTTTCCCAGGACGAACGTGGGTATTTTAACATAAATGGGCATAGTAAACTTTACATTTCCCCTTGCACATGCGTACTTGGACGTAATAGTTGTGGGTTGAAATACAGTCGCGGCTTGCTGAGTCTTGATTGCCCGATAAAATATTTTGGGATAGGGTTGGGAAGGGGTTAGGGTTAGGGCTAGGGTTAGGGTTAGGGTTAGGGTTAGGGTTAGGGTTAGGGTTAGGGTTAGGGTTAGGGATAGGGTTAGGGTTAGGGTTAGGTTTAGACATTAACTACATTAAAACGAGTACGCATGCGTGAGGGTATTTTACGGTCAAACACGCCCATTTTATGTTAATAGCCCACGTTCGTCCTGGGGAAAAAAAATACGCGCCCCATCGGCGCAATGTTGGCCCCTTCCTGTCTTTTTTCGCTGGCCCAACAATTGTAAATTAACGTTGGGCCAAGCTATCAACGTTGGCCCATCTTTTAGAATAAAAATATATAACGTTTATGAATACGTTATTGTTTCATAATTCCTATTCCTACTATTAACTAAATACCCTTAGGCCCCTATACATATGATTAGTTTAATCTACTGTTATTTACTTACACGCATATTTACATACAATACTACCTAATATTACTACCTATATACTGTATAACACACAGCCTTATCGATTATTCTATGCTATTTGATTTTTGCAATCAAAAATAAATGGGGTTTTTTTACTTAAAATAATATAAAAAAATTTGTTCGATAATTTATAACAAAAAACCGCAACAAATTACATTTAAATGTAAGATTTCATAAATTTGTCACAATATTATTAGCAAATATTTAGAACAACTTGAACGCCCTGCATGCCTTCAAATTTGCATAATGTTAACATCATCGGTCCAATGCCGGCCCAACGTCGGTATGTGTTGTGACGAAAAAAATGTCAAACGTACATTGGCAAGACACCCACAGCCCCCATTGCCTATAGACGAAACTTATAACTTGTCCCTAGGGACGAATTCAAAATTAAACAAGGGGTTGAGAATCACCCCGGGGTGATACTCACCCCGGGGTGATACGGGGTGATCACCGCCTTGCATACGAACAATAGAGTCATGAATACGAGTCCACAGGCTGGGTCAACTTGGTCATGGATGGGCGACCGCGGATATGAAGAGAGATTGTCACACCTCTGAACAAAAGGCCAGATTTGTGTTTGGGATTACGTAAACAAGGGATTATCGGTTTAGTTACAGCTGCTCTAATAATCGTTCTGCTGATAGATTAACAATTATAATCATGAATGATATGCCAAATATTGTTATTTTAAATGCATCGAATCGTTCTTGTCTACCAAATGTTTCTTCAGTTCATCTTTTGAGCGGTCAAAATCGGCCGCTGACTCAGCCAGTTTACCTATATTATTAAAACGATATACCCAACACTAATTTGTGCAGGTCGTCGTAAAATCGGCAAATTCATGACCATCGTTGCGTCGTTGAAGAGACCAGAGACACCAGTCGCTTCCTTCAAACTGAAGATACCACTTTAAATTTTATATATTACTTTGGATAGTTTGGGACTTCAATTTTCTTTTCTTTTCCAGTTTATATTTACTTTATTTAGTTTGCGTCGCACTTGTTTTCTTCAAAAATGTCAATGTTTATATTTTAAACCAATAAATGAAGAGATGCTACAACCATACTGTCCCATGATACATATTATGCTTGGAATTGCAAGCACCGATCGCACAACCTCAAGGAGCAGCCGTAGTAGTGACCGGCGGCAACATAATTGTCATTACAATCCGCCATGAAGAATTAAACCCGGACGAAATGTACAACCCAGTGTTAATCGACGCTCATCAATTTGATTCTCCCGCCGGAAGTGTACCAAAGCATCGTTTTGTGCGGAGTTTGATGCATTTTTTCCCCCGCAAACGTTATGAAAAAGTCAAACTTTGACGGCACCACCGTTTTGGGTAAGGATGGACAAATAAAAAAGAAAGACTAGATAGAAGATTATTGCTGAGTTACCGATTGTTTAATTTTGAATTCACATGTTGATTGTTTAGCGTAATTAAGAACCGTTGGCGGGGAACTAATATGAGCACTGTGGGTCAGAGTCAATTATGATTCATCCCCATGTGACTTAAGATTGTGGTCCGTGGGGGCATCAAGCGCGTTAGGCCCCTGCAGCGTTCAGCAAAAAGTGTTTTGTTTTTAAAAATAATGGGCCAACATTGTGCTAATTGTTTATCAGAAACTCCTCTGATATATGTGCCACTATCAGGCCAATGGATTATGACGCCCAACGCAGGCCAATATTGAGCCAAAAATTTAAAAAACGGGACAATTGCGTCCACAGGTGATAAAATTCTCCAAGTATAGTGTATCACATTGGAGCCAACGTGGCCCAACGTGGTACCAACAGTGTGGTCCAAGTTGGCCAGCGTTAAGCCAATATCAACAATGTGTGATGGGTCGCCATTGCTACAAAAGTGTATTTCATAACGGGCCAACACTGTGCCAACTGACCCTCATATCTCATCCGATAGTGCGCCACTATATATAGGGCCAACGAATAACTATCACAGGCCCAACGTGGTACCATTATTGAATGTGTTTGGTCATTATGGGCCAACATTGAGCCAATATATTAATTTCATGTAACGGGCCAACATTGTGCCAATTTTCCCCATAATCTCATCCGATAGTGCGCCACTATAGGGCCAACGAATAACTATCACAGGCCCACCGTGCATGGTACCAATATTGAATGTGTTTGGTCAACATGGGCCAACATTGAGCCAACATAATTTCATGTAACGGGCCAACATTGTGCCAATTTTCCCCATAACCACATCCGATAGTGCGCCACTAGGGCCAACGAATAACTATCACAGGCCCAACGTGGTACCAATATTGAATGTGTTTGGTCAACATGGGCCAACATTGAGCCAATATAATTTCATGTAACGGGCCGCGTAATTTTTTTCCCAGGAGAGATGAGGCCACTTAGCATTAATTTGCGTGTTATAATAATTTTTGTAATCATTTTAAAAAAGACTGATTTTTGTTGAAAACACGCCAATTTATGCTAAGTGCCTCATCTCTCCTGGGAAAAAAAATTACGCTAACGGGCCAACGTTGAACTTTTTAAAAGAGCGAAAAGGTGTTTCAATATTTTCATTCATTGCACTGAGTATTTCCCCGCACTGTTGACTAAGGGTCGTTCTTGACGCGCGTACATACGCGCCATTAGCCGTAGTCTTGATTGGCGACGCTGTTTTTTGTACTAGCCACCAATAGATGGCGCTACATTGACTGTTTGGGAGGCTGACTCAGAAGGACTGGGCAAATCTATAAATCTAGATCGATCCAGATGTTCGTGTGATACAGATATCTCTTCTCCAGTAATTCGTGTTGCGGACAGTAATTCGTGTTGCGATATCGCACCACGTTAAACAAAATGAACGTCGCCAATCAAGACTACATTAGCCGTATACAAAAATCCTGGTTCTTCATGGACGCGCTAAAAAGTCACGTGAACAGGGCAACGCGCTGAAGATGAAAAAATAAAATGGGCCTAAATGATACTGTAATTTTGTGGTACATTTTGAAGACCCATTTCATGGAATATAAAACAAAAGGAAAGATTCATCAACTCAACATAAGCACAAAAGCGTTGAATACGGACACATTATATAAAATATAGGGGGGGGGGCCTAACATTAGCAAGGGGATAGTCATTTATTTTTCACCGAAAGTCGAGTACAAGTTTTAAATCATCAGTGTATTAAGTACAACAATAACAATTTGTAGTAATTAATACAGAAAAACCACCATTTGAATTATGAAACGTTAACATTAACTATTACCCTCTCTTGTAAAGTACTTCCTGAGTACTGACGACCTCTCCCATAAGTACTTCCTGAGTACTGACGGAGTCGGACCTCTCCCATAAGTACTTCCTGAGTACTGACGGAGTCGGACCTCTCCCATAAGTACTTCCTGTGAGTACTGACGGAGTCGGACCTCTCCCATAGTACTTCCTGAGTACTGCCGGAGTCGGACCTCTCCCATAAGTACTTCCTGAGTACTGACGGAGTCGGACCTCTCCCATAAGTACTTCCTGAGTACTGCCGGAGTCGGACCTCTCCCATAAGTACTTCCTGAGTACTGACGGAGTCGGACCTCTCCCATAGTACTTCCTGAGTACTGACGGAGTCGGACCTCTCCCATAAGTACTTCCTGAGTATTGACGGAGTCGGACCTCACCCATAAGTACTTCCTGAGTACTGACGGAGTCGGACCTCTCCCATAAGTACTTCCTGAGTATTGACGGAGTCGGACCTCTCCCATAAGTACTTCCTGAGTACTGACGGAGTCGGACCTCTTCCATAGTACTTCCTGAGTACTGACGGAGTCGGACCTCTCCCATTATATTTTGTATGGAAATCGACCAATTAAAAGCATAAGATTTACAATATTTCACATAGACTCCGTTTGACCAAACATCAAATGAATTCATTGTCCAGAGTAGTTAAATGTTTGATCCTTAATTCAAGCAACTATCTGAGTTCCAGAAGGAAATTGCATACTTCAATAATAGCGCGAAAGCCGAACTTTCTCTTAAAATTAACAAGCAAAAGAAAATGCTCATCTTGTATAAAAGACCACAAAATGACATTGACACCCTGCAGACTCCAAATGCTTATAATAAATACACTTCTTAATTGGATATCATCACTGTACAACATAGAATACCCTCCATAGCCCTTGTCGATGGGAGAATGATTGAACTGTGTGAACGTAGACCATGTTAGGCCTATCGTTTGATTTCTAAATTATCTTGAACAAAGCATGATACAGTTACGTAGGGTTAGAAATAGTTCAAATGAGATAAGTAGGCCTAAGTTTAGTCAGAAAATGATTATTATACCCGTGTTCAAATCCCGAATCAACTTGTACCCGCAGAGTCTTGTACCCTAATTTAACTCGTACCAAGTCAACTCGGACCGAAACCATTACCCAATTCAACTCGTACCGAGGCCAACCCGTACCGTACCGAGGCAGACCAGCTCGTACCGTAGACAACTCGTACCAAAATCAACTCATACCAACGTACAGTTGACATTAGTCCACCTACATTCCTTCTTCCATTGTTCATTGATTGTGAACAAATATAAAATTATCTATTACTTTTCATCGAGTCATTTCGTAACCAAAGGTCATTTTTAAAGGCACTGTATACTTTTTGGTAATACCTCTTAAAATTAACGGCAAAAAACAAAGGTATAGGCTTTGCCTTTAAAGGCAACGAGTATATCCTTTGTTTTGGGAACCGTTCGGTTGTTTTAATCCTATATAAATTTAGATAATATACAATAAAACCAACCTGTGAAAATTTCATTTCAAAATTCTCGAGCTCGAATAAGATAACAAGAGTGGTATTATGAAAGAAAGGATGAAATACAGTGTGAGTAAAAAAAAAACTCTTTTAAAATTGCCCGTTGTTTTTGTGTAGCAATATAGATAAGATATTTTCATATGTACTTGTAAAGTCACTCTTCCTGCTTCTTTTGGTGCCAGTTTCACTGGATTGGATTTCATGCTTGACTGCACATCCCATGGGGGGGGGGAGGTGAAATTTGGTATGCGCCAACTGTTCTGCTGTCTCTGCCAGTCCTTCAATGGACGGCCAGAATGACCTTTATTGAGGTTGTGGCTCGTTCCTGTGTTTTGGAACTTCCTAACTTACGTTAGCATATATACACTGTTGCACGAGTTGGGGCATCTTACTAACGTTTGGGAACTGGCGGCGCCGAAAACTTCGCAAGACATCTGTGGCACTTTGCGTCCGGGTAAATTCACTGACCAAGAAGGCCCTTTGCTGGGGTGTGAACTGTGGACACATACACCATGCTTCAACAGTACCAAGTATACGCCTAACTGACACCCTTGCAAGCAAGATACACAGAACTGAATTGATGCAATCCATGACCAGAATCAAGACAATCGTGTTCTTTTTAATTGTCTCTTTCTTATCCAGCCCTGACCAGTTGGCGCATACCAAGTTCACCCGCCCCCCTTAATTGCCTCCTGTGCAGTCAAGCATGAAATCCAATCCAGTGAAACTGGCACCAAAAGAAGCATCAGGAAGAGTGACATGAAAATATCTTATCTATATTGCTATACACAATAATTACTTAAACAATGGGCAATTTTAAAAGTGTTTTTCCTTCGGCTACCGTGTGGTATTTGAAGGCTCTAAAATTCGAAATTGCGTTTTATTCAATAAGAGAGAATTCAGTTCGATAATAAATGCTATTTTTGTCTATCGCTTGCATGCCGCAATTAAGCAGTTGTTATAGGTGGGCTCGCCGGCGGGGGTGGGCCCGTGCCAATTCTGTGGGATGGTGCATGATCAGTTTGGTCTTTGTTTACAGTGTTTTTTGTTTTCTTGTTTGTTTTGCTACAAAACGGTTATGCGATTAACAGGCATTTTAGGCTTTCTCAACAATTTGAATAGCTGTACTTGAACTACACAATTCCATTTTTATGTTCTCCGCCAACCAAAGAATTTACCCCAGTCTTTATCCCTGCATCAGGGTTTCATTATCACTCTAGTGAATGTGTATACGTCACAATGTTCAATACATATTACATCTGTTTACTGTTTGCTGAGGAGTCCAACGTTTTTGTTTGTTTTCGGAAATAAGAGCCGCTTTTCGCTTTCAAACTGACTGATCTTTCAATGTCATTAGTATCTGTTTATCCCCGATAGTAATTGAACCCATGATTAATTGACCAATCAGAAAAGCGTGTTGCAGCACGTGACCTTTACTCGACCTCAACATAATAAGGTGTAAGTATGTAGGAGATGGCGAGTTGATGGTTAATTAGTAAGGTGCAACTTCTCACCTGGCACAAACACACCTTCTCAAGTGAATGTGTTTGAATAGTAAGGTTTCATACAGGGTGGATGTAATATGTTATTCCCTCTATAGAAGCAATCTAAACAGAGAAACATAGCAAAGCAAGCGATTACCTGATTAAGGACATGTCCCCCCTACGACTCCAATCTATCGTTCCGTAGATCGTAATAGAGAGTGTTTTAAGAATGGAAAATGGCGGCCGATCAACACTAACGATGACATTCAAACGGCATTTTCTTCTCCAAAATGCCGCGTAAGAAGCCGCACCCAGGTATGTTGAACTTCTATGATATTTTCTTGTTAAAAATATGACCATTTCAAAATTGTTGGGTGGTATTTGTAGGGTGAATGGCTTGGTTAATTCTGAGTTGGAACGGATGAGACTGTGCTATGGTTTGTTTATGCATGGGCCAGCCATGGCATGTGATGTGTGGAAGAATGCATAATGATGAAGCCGGAATAAGAATTTGTGCATGCAAACTGGACAAGTTTCAACTTATAACATGTGGAGTGAAACGACTACTGCCGGCTAGTGCTAGCCACAGGTTGATTTCTGTACTCTTCCCTTTGTACACTACAACAAATAACATTAACAAACAATTGAGCTTAACCTCCCCAGTCATAAAACACAATGAACATGTTGAATGTAGGCCTAAATTGAAGGATCAAATGCAGGAGGGAATGGAGCAATTGGACTGTCAATGGGTCAGGGTAGAGGTGGAATTTTACGTCAGTGCATGGTGCAATACACTCACACACTGGTAACAGGTGTTTACTAATTTGGACCTGTCAATGAGGCTGTGTAAGTTTAATTTATTTTACTTCTTTGAGGCCAATGGCCTGATTTTCTATATTCCATTATTGCAGAATCGGAAGACGTCTTACAAATACGATGCATGTGGGAGACTGTTTCTGTGTTCCAATTCGTGGGGCTTTTTCGATCTAAATTCCAATTTACTCAGTTTGACTTGGAGGTAAGCATAATAATATCAAATTAATCGGCTAAGAAGCAGTGTTTAAGTTGTGCAAATTAAAATGTCTTTTAATTTTTTAAAGCACCTCCGAACAAAGATATTATTGATGAAATAGGGAGACCGCAAACATAAGGGCTTATGTTAGCCCAGTTGGTAGAGCGCTGGCACGTTATTATTGTTGGTCCGGATGTTGCAGGCTCAAGTCCTGATCAAGTAAATTTTTCTGTGTTCAATCCAAAAGTATTGACTTATTTTACAGACAAAATAAAGGATCGATAACCACCCTCCCCCCCCCCCAACAAAAAATCAAATCAAACCCCCCAAATTACACTCCTACGTATTGTATCTCACTGAACGCTCTAGCCATATTATGGCTTCAACTGACACTCCTACCTCACAGAACGCTCTAGCCGTGTTATTACATCAACCGCTGTTACAATTAGCCCTAGACGATATCGTAAATTTTGACTGGCGATATATCATCGGGTAAATATTGCCGATATGTCGATATATCGTGAAAAATTTTCTAACACGGAAAAACGTGAGCAATAAAATCAGGGATGTGATTCCTCCGGAAATCCGTTTTTTTTGCCCCCTAAAAAAAAAATATATATATATATATATATTTTTTAAATAACTTAAAATCAAATTCATAAAAAAGAAGAAGATAAAACCATATATAACGCCTCAGATTGCAGAGTAGGGCTTTTAAAACCAAAGATAAATTTTATTAGTGGGCTTCGTGCTCGCAAGCTTTGCGCTCAGAGTTCAGGGTTTTTTTTCAACAGCCTATCACATCCCTGTAAAATAAACAAACAACACATGACTGTGTGGATAAACCGCTGAGATAAAATCACTGAATTTAATATCCATATTCCATGAAAACAGACTGCTTACATTTTTGTGTGTTTTTTATCACTGGTTCCGACACAATTAATTCATGGTTTCTCTTCCACGATTGAACGTTGCGATCTCTAAAAGCTGGTGCCTCAATTTTTTATACCGATACACCTGTACGACCACACGGTGATTTCTCACCATGGGAATTTCCCTTGCCTTTTCGCTCCAACGGCTACACGCCCTTCCTTCACCCCCTAACTGTAAAGTTTACCACGTTAGGAGCAAGCACATCCGCAGGATCGAGGTGATAAATACTATGGGATGGCAGCGCTGTGAGAAGCATTACGTCATAATTATTCACACCAATCGAGTGCGTTTCAGCCAATCGGAAAGCGGCCAGTCAGAAATCGGCCAATCAGCCTTTGCCAATCATGTTCGTGCTGCTTCGGGGATACCATGAAGAAAGACAACCATGGCTAGATGGGAAGACGCACACATTGTGTCAAGTTTCCTTCGAGAATCCTTATATGCTGTAATACATTCAACTGCGTCTGGTTTTGCGGCATTTAGCCTACATGTATAAAACAACTTTAGTTTACGAATGTTGTAGGGCTGATTGCCGTCCATAATATTGAACGGCCTTCTAAAATTCTTTGCCTGTAAGGCAAAAGCTTAACAAAACGCATTCTTTAAAACCATAGTGTTTTTTTTAAGTTTTTTATATCGTGAATATCGCGGTATTTCGATATTTTTAAAAACCACATCGATATTGACGACATTGTTTCAATATCGTATCGCGATGATAATATTGTGATATCGTCCAGTGCTACAGGTGTAGTTACAATCCTACCTCACCGAATGCTCCGGCCGTGTTACATGTATGTATTACAGGGAACGATTTCATCCTAATTTTTTGCATAGCAAAACTGCTATGCAATTATTTTTTTTGTATAGCAAAACGATAATTTTGCATAGCAGTCCATAAATTTTGCATAGCAAATTTTTAAATGCTTAAATATTGCAAATATGTAAACTTGTGAAACGTTTTTATGTTTTAGGCTTAATTTCAGAAAATGCTGTGTGGAAAGTACAAATGGCCTTAGTTCCAGACTTCCATTGTGACATAAAAATAAAAAAGTCACAACTCTCGGCATGAACCTGGGGAAAAATTGGCGTGCTAACTCGACATCGAGAGAGGTTAAAGATTTAATGACTATCAAATCATTGTTTATTTAGCCCACAATTATTAAGGTTCAGACTTTGTTTTTATATGAAATAAACGCACCAACATCGGCCTTAGAAGTAAGATGTTTAAAAAAAGTTTGCACCAAGTTTATTTATGGAAAAAAAAGAGAAAGAAATTGACTAGAATTTAATTGAAAATGTCAAAATGATTGCATCAACAGACGCAATTTATCTTTAGACAATTATTGTTGAACTTTTCACAAAAATAATGTCCTGAATACCAACAATAACTAAAAAACTGGATGGGACACAGGTCAGATACAAGTTTGAAAGGATCTTCGGATATTTTACAATAACAATGTAACAACAAACCAAAGACCCACCGAGAATTTCCATGAATAAAACTTAATAAAATAAGGAGAAACAAAGTAACTTTAAAACCTCTTAAAAGGAAGGACATGAACAAGTTATTTAACCTAGAGAAGGTTATTCAGTTGTGAGTTGGAGATCCCTCTCAACTGAATATTAAACATACACCCAACGAACGAACGTACTGCATGCTGTGTAGAAAGTGTAGCGATGTTTCTTCACACACATGATTTTAAAAAAGGACCAAAGACAGTTCATGCAATTCTCCAACTTCCCTGCAGAAAAACAACTTATTACAGTTTGCAGATGTTCTTAACATAACTAAACAACTGTTTTGTCTTACTTTGCAAGGATAGGAGACATCAGTTTAGTTATAAAATCCCAAATCACCGTCAATCAGAAAAAACTCTACAGGGACGTGTGACTGTAAAACAAGAATGCAGTCTGGTTGCAAACCAGTTTTCTGTACAGTGCATAGGTGCTATGTACAGGGGGAACCAGACCAAGCAAACAGTCTAAGAAACAAATATTTCTATTGGCTGTTGTATTTCTTCATCGCTCGTGTAACAAATTTTTTCATTGGCCGAGCGGTGTGTACTGATTGACTGTGGCATGGCAGAAATTACGTTCGTCGCGTCGTCGGGCGGTGGTGCCGATGGCCTCTAAAGTAAAATGTTTATTGCTTTATTAACTGAGAGATTTTTGCAAAAAAAACCCCAAAAGGTATGAAAGGTTTTGAAAAAATGCTGTCAAATGTTTGATTTAAGAATAAATATTGCAAAAATTGTATCGCAAATTGGATCGCAAATTTGCGATCCACTTTTTAAAATTGCATAGCAAATTGTCCAAATTGCATCGCAAATTGCGATGCGATACAAGGGAAATCGTTCCCTGTATTACATCAATCGCTGTTACAACCTTACATGTACCTCACTGAATGCTCTAGCTGTATTATTGCTTCAACTGACACTCTTACCTCACCGAATGCTCTAGCCGTATTATTGCTTCAACTGCTGTTACACTGTTACCTCACAGAACGCTCTAGCCGTGTTATTACATCAAAACCGCTGTTACATGTACCTCACTGAACACTCCAGCCGTGTTATTGCTTCAACAGCTGTTACACTCTTACCTCACTGAATGCTCTGGCCATATTGCTTCAACTGACACTCCTACCTCACAGAATGCTCTGGCCGTGTTATTACATCTACATCAACTGCTGTTACAATCCTACCTCACAGAACACTCCGGCCGTGTGTACACGTATGTACATCAACTGCTGTTACAATCTTACCTCACAGAACACTCCGGCCGTGTGTACACGTATGTACATCAACTGCTGTTACAATCCTACCTCACAGAACACTCCGGCCGTGTGTACACGTATGTACATCAACTGCTGTTACAATCCTACCTCACAGAACACTCCGGCCGTGTGTACACGTATGTACATCAACTGCTGTTACAATCCTACCTCACAGACATGACAGAATGCTCTGGTCGCGTTAATACATGTTACATGTATGACACATGTATATGAAAATGGAAGAAAGCGTTACATTCTTTAGAGTTTAGCAGTAAAGATAGTAAAAGCAGTGTTCACTTCATATTCAGATGAAAAACAATACACGAAAGAAGTATTTTTCACAGCCAATAAAAGACACTGAGACTTACACATATGTAGAACTATTCAACATTAAGATCAGCAGCGTGCAAACTGTTGGTCAGCAACTCTGGGGCAACTTTTACTGAACTAAAACAGCACCTTTAAAATGATACTGTATGTATACATAGACACAATTATATTTTTCCAAAAATTAGTAGTTTTGCAACCACTTACATGTACATCAAAAATGGTGTTTGTTCACAGGTTAGCTTTCTTCAAGGGTTTACTCTAATGGTGAAAATTAACACTAATTGTCACATACAGCCGGATGCAGATTCTTGTTTCAACAGAATCTTGAAAGACCACTTACTAACTGGACTGCTTGTATTTTTTCCAAACTACATAATTTTTTAGAATGACTGAAAGAAGGTTTATTCATTATAGATTTGTCGATAAATGATTGAGTTCCTTGTGAAAGTTTAGGACTCGTTGACATTAGATAAATGTGGACCTCCAAACTAATTAAAACCTTACCCCAAATTCCCCCTTGACTCTGATGTTTGTTGTAAAAGTCGGAATAGACGAACTGAACTAACTGAACTAACATGCATACATGTGTACATATAATGGCTGGTTGGAGTCCATACTCCAAGCCAGCATGGCATAACCAGTATAACAATGTGTAAGGACTTTTGAAGTTTTTCAAAGCACTTGAAGTCAAAGATGACTTTACAGTTGACAATAATGTGTCTTTATTGGCCATTGTACAGGCAACCAATGAACTGATGGGCAAGTTTAGTCCATAAAAAAAGATCAAATTTGTGATACATGTACATGTACAAGTAGATACACGTAGGAACATACTGTACCGTCGGTTGGTGCTCGGCGATTGATACGTGTGGGTGTGTAAACTTTTCATTCTTTGGACAAATCTCTTCATGTAGCGGGATGTTTTTTAGTTTTTTTGTTTTATGGAAAGTACAAAGTGCACTTTTGCTGGTGTCATTGTGCACAGATTCCCATAGGACAATGTAGGACAGGTGAAACATACCAGAGCTGTGGTCAAGATTGTGCATTGTCACTATGTGTACATTGTCATAGACCTACAATGTACTAATGATACCAAAGCGCAACACCAGGAGATATCAACATGGATAATACCAATTTTGAGGGATAAATTTTAAGGTAATTACTCATTACAAACAAATTTGTTTGTTTCATTAATAAATACAGGCCCTAGGAAAGTTTATGCACTCAGAGTCAGATTGGTCAAAGACTGTTCACGTGGGGGTGTACAATGTATTAACAATGTGATAAAGACCATTTCTGTGAACCAGCAAACAAATAGTGAAAGTCTATCAAATCAACTGTTTTCTTTGTGCATATTGATTATTGTTTTTGTGTTTTTGGCAAGGACATGTGGTGCCATGTGCTACATACATCGTGTACGCTTGATTGCGCTTGGTATCAACTTCAGCTGTTTTGTAGCTGTTATGCACATAAAACCAACATAATGCAAAGCATAAAGCCAAACACCAACCAAATTTTTTATATTAATGATATGTAAATTTTCAAAGCTAGAACAATTCTACAAATATATCGGCAAAAAAGAAACCCACAAATTGTTACAATTTTGTGTGTGTTAAAATGTATTTATTTTATTAACAATAACAGTGTGAGGAGCCCATCTTCACTACGTGGTTATGATCGTGGTTGGCTGGCCGCCTTTATTTTTGGCTTGGTCCATTAACAGCGGCCAGCCACCAACCCAGTCATTACCGCGCAGGGAAGACCAGCTCCTCACACTTACATATTGCCTAATTAATAGTAATATCAAAACCATGTACGATTTAAGCCCCCAAAATGTAATCATTGGTTTGTGATGATCTCTTCTCTATGATAACAACTTTTATATTTTACGCCTTTTGCATCGCTCTTCTTAAAGCTAAAGACTAGCACTTTTTATATTTAGACAAGGGTTAAGTGCAAAAAATTGACTGTCTATGTAGGTCCTTTTTACCCATATTGTACATGTAAACAAACACGCTTGTTTGGGGCCTATTAATCACTTCTTGTCAGTATTAAACACTTTTTCACTGTACCAGTGCGTTGTATTAATTTTCAGACCTTTTTGTCACAATGAAACAATGACTAACTTTACAAAGTAAAGACAACAAATGCTCTCATAAAATGCACTAAGATGGTCAGTATTTTTTGTTCTCTTTGAGAAAATATGGATTGTTTCCACTGTAAATCCGCCAATTAATGACCAGTGGTATGCTTGAATCTTGGAATTGTACCCTCCTACATTATGCCATATATTTCTAAATAATAGTTGCAGCCTGTCAATCTCTCACAATGCTTGTTTGTTCAACATAAGGTCAACATGGTCAAAGGTCTGGAATCTGGTTTATAAAATGATCCCCACAGGCTTCGAATTACAAATATTTTAGGGCAAGGCCACTTTGGCCTGAGCTGGTCAAATTTTGAAGGGCACCAAGGCCAAAAATGTAAAAATAGAAAAGGCACAAAGGCCATTAAATAAAACCATAATGCATGCCTTTTTATTATTAATTAAAACAATACTACACATGCATCTTTATTGAATAAGTTAAGTTACCCTAAAAAAAAAAATTTACCACAGGTTCCCCTATGGGTAATAAGGCCAAAAAAAAAAAAATACCAGTTGATCGTCCTGATTTTTCCAAAAAGAGGAGGATGAGGGCCTTTTTTTTTTTTTCAATATTTTCTTTTTCCAAGATGGCCGCCAAGAATTTCAATTCAAACAGGCCACCAATTCTTCAGTTCTTTATATCTATTTGTTGCATGAGGTAAGTTTACATCAAAAATTAAAATATATATGTCAAGGGTGGATTTTTTTATATTTTTTATTTTTTGAAAAATCGGGGGGGAAAAAAATGAAAAAAGGATGCGGCCTCAAAAAAGGATGCGGGCGGGGACGATCAACTGGTATTTTTTTTACTTGGCCTAAACCGGATGAAACAATTTGCATGAATAAGGTATTCATAAATTATATCTTATCAATAAACATTCTGTAAAAGTAATAGAGAAACAAGCCAGCACATGTCAACACACTTTCTAGGTTTAATAATAGAACACAATACCCACTCTTTGAGTGAAGCAAGAGTATTACAAACTAAAACAATAATGTATAACAATTTGCAGGGGATTAAGATAAGAGTGATTGGATCTCAATAGGATGTCAATCATTCTCCCAGGACAGGTCTGGATAGTGTCTGGGGTGAAGAAAAGGACTGCCAAATTATTTTTTTTACTGTTGGCTTTGTTTGGTTAGAAAAGTTTGTTTTTTCTTAATCATTGACAACTGGGTAAAACAAGTTTTTTTGTGAAATTGCTGGCAGCTGGCACTTCTGGACAACACTGAAAATGTATGTGTAAATAGTTCAACTTCTGTTAAAAAGGGCACGACAGCCAACGGCAATTATGAAGAAGGTAATTTTTTGAGGGGCACCACGGCCAGTTACAAGGGCATTGACGGCACTAGCCATCACTAGCCGGCGTGGCCGCTGGGTAATTCAAGCCTGCCCTCAGAAGCATGATTTCCAGCACCCTTTGACCCTCTTTGTAAGAACATCGCATGGCCTGTGCATGATACACAACAGATGTCCAAGCGTAATTATAGGTCAACCGACAGAAACAAAAAGAAGGTATTCCAAACTGTTCTGAAACATAAATGTCCACTGTACAATAGTTCAGTTTGGAAAAATCATGCGTATTAATACATGTACATCATCATACAGCCTCAGCCTCAAGTGGTTAAGGACATGATAGAAAATCCTGTCATCTGTTCCAAACATAGTCACACTGATTGATCAAGATGCACATGAACCTGTACAGGGTCAGGGATCTTACTTTGTGGCTTTGCATGCAGGCTGCACATGTAGGCATGTCAACTGATTGAATGATCCTCTAAAGATTTTTGTTGTTTTGCTATGATTCTAATTTTATCCTTGCTTCAACAATAAATGTTTGATTAAGTTCAAATGACCAAACTACATAAATATCTTTCATTGGGGTTGTTCAATTTGACAGACGGGACAGATTTACACTATTTATTTTTATTCTAACGTCTACCAAAAACAATCTGTCGGGTGTAACTTTCTAAGAAATGGGCAAGGTCACAGTACATGTAAACATTCTTTATCAATTAAAAAACACAACAATTCATGAAGATATATATGTAGAGGATTCATTGGCTGTGGTGACAAAGTCATGATAGACGAACAAAAACTACACTCTATTTATTGAAAACAATTTTTATTGGAAAATTTGGGTTTGTCTGTTTCATTGGTCAACCAATAAATCAATGTACTTCAAAATGCACTATTTGTTTAATATCTTAAAAGACAAGTCCAGCAAAATACATTGGTCTGCATAATGTCATAAATATTGTGACTGCACATGCAGAAAGAAGTTTGAATGTATGACCTAAATGTAGCCAGGACTAACAAAAGTGTAGTGCAGATCTATGTAACATTTGCATCGATATGAAGAATATTAATATTTGATTGTGTTTTTACTCCAAACCAATGTGTGTGTAGCAAAATGCATGTACTCACTTGTTTCCTAAACTCTGTGGACTAAAAATCTTCAGGCATTTTAATACTATGAGAATTTTAATCGGTGAAGGATTAAACACAATAAATATTCTTGATTCTGATGCAAATTAAACATCCATACTTGTTGTGGTACCCACTGCTAAATAAAAATGATAGGGTTGCAGTGTTCTCCACAGACTTGTTTGGGGGGAGGGCGGCATGATGTCATCAAAATGCCGCCGTTTCTTTAAATTTTTTTTATTAACCCCCAGGCCCTGACACTATCTAAGGAGAATGATTAACATCTATTTCGGTGTAACAACCTTATTGTAAAACTAACTCAAACCTACAATTTGTTATACATTTTGCTTTGTGCGCTGTGCCAAAACATACACAAGGGATATGCCGCACAGTCGTGTGGGGTTTTAGAAAGCTGGATATGCGTTGTAAAATAACGTTTTAAAAAAATTGCCTTTTTGGACGATCTTATCCCCTAATTTCTGCCCTAAATAATACTTTTTCCATCGACAACCATTTTCATGGATTCATGATTTGAGGATCGGTTGTTTAGAACTTCGTTTGCAATAAAATCATTGAGATTCGACGACCAGTTGTCTATGTTTGAATAGCCTTATACAAGGCTGTATGTTGTACCAATCTGCAGGCGTGGTATATGGTACATGTATATTTGATTTGATTTGATTTATTGGTTTCTGCATCTTTTTTCTTTTTTCATCAAACATTTTCATGAACATAGTATGGTTTGATACAATATTTTAAATGTATATAATTTTATACAGATAATAAACGAATTTAAACAAATATATTGAATGCATAATTAACATACATTAGATGCAGGAGGGCTACAGAAATAAGCAAAGTAGCTTGACGTGCCCGCAGCCCTCAACTTAGATATAACAACAATAACAAATACAAATACAAAAGACTGACTTGCAGAGAAGAAAAAGAAAGGGGAGAGAAGGAGCGTTGGTAATAATACAATAAATCTCGTACATCTGCTGATTGAATGCAGGTTCATTCATTAATGGCTAAGCGATGCCAGGTCATGGACGATTACACATCATTGTTAAATATACAGTCAATGTGCACACGAACATGAATATAGTACAATTACACAGGACAGGATCAATACTTAGACAATAACATACATGTAGTTTTAACTGCCTTCTTAAATGAATACAATGTCCTAAGGTTTCTTATTACGATGGGCAGAGAGTTCCAGATGTCTGGGCCGGCGTGTCTTATGGATTTGAGAGCCAATGCGGTTTTTGGATTTCTTAAATGGAATTTTTCAGTTTGCCTTGTAGGGTAAGAGTGGATGGTTTTATTCAAATTAAACAATGGGGGGAAATAAGAAGGTAGTAAACCATTTTGTAAGCGAAACATGAAAAGTGCTATTTGTAGAATATATATATCATCTGCTTTTAAAGTTTTTAGTTTCGAAAACAAGGGATTGGTGTGGTCGCAATAGGAAGAATCAGTACATATACGCATTGCTTTCTTTTGTAACAGTATAATGGTGTCAACGTTACTTTTCGAATTTGCCCATATAATGTTACAATATGAAATATATGGCAGTATTAATGAATTATATAACATAAACAAGATATTTGAAGGGACATAATATTTCAATTTAGAGAGAATACCAATATTACGTTGAAAACATGCTGAAAACATGCGGGGGGGGGGGGGGGGGGGGGCCCTAAAAAAAATGTTGTCCGGATGATAAATTGGCTTGTTCATAATTGTCCTGAGGGAATACATGTAGTACTGCAGTCTGTAGGCCATTTAATCAGGTCACATTGACAAAGTGGCTATTTGAATACATTTACTTACGGAATCTTGAAGTTTCTTCGTTGGTGCTTCCGCCCATGCAACAGACGCAAATTGAACACGTGCGCAGGAACGCCTGGCCCGCAATTTTTTTATTTGTACCACACAGTATGGGGTCAACAGTGAAGGGATGCGTGTATACAAAAGCCAGCGTGGGATTAACATTTTCTAGGAGTCCTTCGTTGATGTTACAGGAAATTTTCCAGTAAAATTAGACGATTGATATTGATCTGAAGTGCTCTTTTCCTCTGTATTTAGGGACACGGAGGCTTGATTTTCGACCCCAAAATGCCAAAAGCTCAGAGCTCCAGAGGGGCTTCGCCCCCTGGACCCCCACCGAAGCCCCTGAACCCCACCAGGGGCCGTACGGCCGGCCCCTGGACCCCACCCCTGAAATTTATTTGAGCAACAAATAGAGAAGCCTGTGTGTGCCGTTATGCCCCCCGGTTTAAAAAATCCTGGGTCCGCGCATGCTCATTTCTAAAAAATAATGATAGCATCAATATTTTAGCATCAATATTTAAAGGGATGTTTCTACCATCATCAACTTTACAAAGTGTCAGTTTTATTTTTTATATATTTTAACTTCATGTTTTACATCGCGGATTTAAACTGATAGTACATGTACATTAAACGATTTTATGCAATTCTGGTGATCTGGGGATGTGGGTAAAGTGTTTAATAATTAAGGTGAGTGACCAGGCAAATTTCACAGATATAACCTGGCCCCCCCCTGTTAAAGTGATCTTCCTATGTGCCTGATTTACAATATTAAAAACATCAAAATCACAGCAAACATGAATTAAAACAAATAAGAAATATAAAAAAACCATATGGGTTGGTTAAGAATCTAGAAAAAACCCAATATAAAAACAATTAGTACATTGCACATACTTGTGGATTTGTCTGCCTCAAATCATTGAACAAATTAAAAAGCTGCTCACAGAGAATACTTATTTAGATAACTGGTAAAAAGTTAACACGGGCTGTTTTGTTATTAATCAAAATGCGAGTAATAATCTTGCGGCAATTTTTTACTCGGCTCTTTACTCGGCTCATGAACATGTACTGCGTTGGAGTCTAGCCAAGCTCTCTCATGAATATGGTAATTATCAATGGCCATCAACGGCCAATCGCAGCGTGCGGAATGTTGGTTAGCTTGGACTTTGGACCCTGCTGTTGTGTATGCGCTATGCATGGACTACCGGCGGGCGACCGAACGTTGTGGGGCCCACGCGATGGATACTCGGCAGTCAGAACCATGTGGTTGTGTGCATCATGTTTTAACGTTTGTATACTGAAATGAACGACCGCAATTCCAATGCTGCGGTTTGTGAGTCGGGCATGGCTCGTCGGCTACTCGTTTGATCATATTAAGTGCAAGTGAAAAATACTCTGTTTGGTATTTTTTCGGCAGGGCGGCCAATTATTTTAGCAGGGCGGCCAATTCTTTGGCAGGGCGGCCTGAAAAACTTTGGGAGGGCGGCCAAAACCCATTTGTGGAGAACACTGGGTTGTAACTGGCAACTCGCTACCAGGCTTGCAAGCAAAATGGTTTTACATCTGCTCTACAATGGCAAAGGTTTGGGTTTGAATCCCATCCAAATCATTCATGTATGCCTGTGGGATTTTTTTCACATGGCTTTGGGAAGTAGGCGTACTTATACATACAGTGCTTTTAACAAATTGCTGTGGGGTAAAAACACAATGTACCAAAGCACTGTTGCTTCAGCTTTACAATCTGAGTTAAGGTCAAACATTTTTACAATTAATTTTGTCATTGTTGCATTTTAAAAAACATTCAATTTACCAAAAAAACATGCAGTGTACAATGTATCTTTGTGTAGTGTGCATGTGCATAAACAACATGATTGGCATTACACAAAAGAGTGGGTTAGATGGACATACATTGTACGTGTAGTAATTGAAGACTGCTTTAACGGTTGGAGAGGGTATTTTTGTATTTTTCAATGTTTAACTTACTGTTTTTCAATGAATTTTTCAAATGTAATTTTTTTAGAAATGATATGGTACATTGTACATTTATTGAAAATGTAAAGAAGTTATTGTTTTCTCTTTTTTAGAGAAATCCTAATCAAAAACTTGGATGTGATCCCTGGCTAAATGGCAGTTACAGGTTGTATGGCTTCTGACTGGCACCCACAAACAAATGTATTGACAAAATAGGGAGACCACCAACATCTAGGCTAGATAGTTCAGTTAATCCAGAGGTTGTAGGTTCAAGTCCCGCTCCAGTCAATTTCTTTGTTCAACCCAAAATTATCACCCAGTTAGTTTAATACGTGTAACTCAACAAAGAAGTTGCAAGATTGAAAACACATTGACAGTCGTTCTGTACTGAGGAAGAAGCCAGCATTACGTTGGTGTTTTTGTTTAAAATAGCAAGCATGGTTTAAGCAGTCTCCAAAACACCAGTTTGGAAAATAGTTCAACTTCAACTGTGATCTACTCCAATCACAGAATGTTTGCCGTGGTTCATCATACATTGTACATCAGTTCGTGGCGCGATCGACGATTGATTATGTAGGTTTCAAACTTCACCAAACTTCTAGATGAATGAAGAACATGTTGATGTCTTTTTGTTTGCTATGTGCATTTTTAGGATTTTGAATACAGTTTGGCACAAGAGGAGAGCATATTGGTTGCAGATATTTTTGCAAGGCTGCTTCGCTTCTCACTCCAACGTACAGATATTCAGTAAGTACATGTACGTCTAACACATCCTTTGTTTTCCTTTATAGTCTGGTAGGCACTTGTTGTACATCTTGCAAAATGACCATGAGAGTGCACATGTTACATATAAGACACTAGGCCTATACCAAGATTCAAAATGTTGTCAAATTTGCTTTGGAAACTTTATTTAGTTTATGTACTAAGTGCAAATTGTTTTGGATAAATAGGAAAGAATTGTAGGTACAACAATCATGTAAAGAAACTTGTACCTTGACTGCTGAAACTATTGGGACACTGTATACATGTAGTTACGGCATATGCACAATCTGGCCCTTTCTTTATAGATTGTTTAGCCTTTGCTGTTATTGTGTTAATAGCCCATTAATAACACGTGTGCATTATTTTGAGAAAACAAATCAAAAATAAATGGTTTATGCATTATTGTATGATGTGAATCTGGTACAAAATGTGTATCTTTTAACGCATACTGATTAGAAAATTGGCACCTGACAAGTTTTTGGAGTTTCAGATACATTCAAAGTTATGTTTATTGTTTTCAACCTTTAATGCATTGCAATGTGCTTGTAGGGTGTTGATTATGCCGGATGCAAATAACTGTACATATGTAGGATTTCAGAGTGGGATGCATCTGTGTGTGTTACCAATCCTATAGCTGTTGACCAATCAGCAGCAAGATATTCAAGATCCTTGAGTACATATATTTCCATTACATTTACATCTCAACTTGCTCAAACATTTGGAATATTTTGGGTTTATTGATTTGGCCTAATGTACAATGTACATGAAGGAGCTGCTTGGAATGGTGTCAAGTCAAAGGGCTTTGTCCTTCTTTTATTACCTTTTCCAGGCCAAATACTCAGTCATAGTCGGCAGTCATCTTGTAAAAAAAAGGTCTTTTATTGACAGTAGTACATTATACATGTAGCTCTTGTACACATTCAACACTGCATATCATGTCCATTAGGCCAACAGTAATACTTGTAGTTCAATGAATTTCTCTCCTCACCCTCAAAATGCTCCATAACAAGAACAAATTCTGTTCTGAAAATATTACAAGGATTGTTACTGGAATCTTACAAAGTAAAATGTGTACCATTATTTTAGTGTACATGTACATATGTACATGTGTACATCATGAACATGATCAGTACATACTGTACCAGTGCACAGTTCATCAGCCACGTAACAAATACCTTCCTCTATGTAAATGAAAGCCATACTGTTTGTATCAGCATGTTGTGAGTAATAGTTAGTCTGAAGACAGCTTCCTTTACTGATCATACTGCAACCCTGGATACTTAGTGTACTACACATTGCACTGTACATGTGTACATTCTACATCTAATAGTCAAGTCAAATGTATCCATCTCCATACTACTTGCCAATGGCCTTGACTGCATCTTACATTTATGTACATGTACATTGGATGTACATCAATCTTCTTTCACGGTTAAGTACATCATGTTGTACAATGTGCCTTCACAGGTGATCCTGTATTTGTTGTGGACAAGTTTTCCATGTCTGTTTTGTGTTTATTGAGAAAACAATTTCAAATGACAAGGATCTGTGTAAGTTGCTTATTTAAAACATAAATTGACCAAGGGGAAAAAAGAGTGTTGATGAGGTCTTAAAGGGCTGTTTAAAACTGGCAGGTTCCTGGCTGTGTGATAAAGGACTGAGTCAAAGGCAAGGTTCTCGTGTTGCCACGACTCAACAAGGTTTTAAACTGCTTTTTAAAAGGTTTTCCCAGTCTTAAAAAGCTTACTGTTACAATCATCAAAAAAAAATTGAAAGTTGAGAAAAAATCTGACAGTTTCACCTCAGCTGGCTGGGACTTTGCCTTGATGCATTTCATACATGGTTTCCATGTTAAGCACTAATCTCAACCAATCAGAATGGATAAACTTAACCAGGTATTTCTGAATGCATTTTGTTCATTCATTGTCGCAGAATATTTACAACTTGTTGAAGTCCAGTTTTTCCATTTCACTTGGCTTTGCCTTGTGAAATGGCGTAGTCCAGGTTTCACCTCGTGATAGCATTGTGCATTGTACATGTATATTCTGCGACAATGCACTCACATGCATCCAATATTTGTATAATATCTACCGCAACACGTGTACTATAGCCGTAGCAATAGCAGGTTCTTGGTACCTACTGTACATGTACATGTGTACTGTTGGGTGCTACAAACCAAAAACTGACTATGTTTACTCATGCTTCAGTTAAACCTTTGTCTCCCTCAGAGTGTTCTTTTTTTTCTGAGGCGAGACTACATTTACAACATCTAATGACGTCACATTTCATTTATAATTGGTCTGTACATCTTTACATGTAGTTCATTCCAAAATTTTGATAAAATTCAATCAAAAAGGAACAGAATTTTACTTTGGACTATAGTTCCTCTTTGAATGTTGTACAGACCCATCTTGTTGGCACGTATTTGTTGTTGTAATCCAATCATCATCTTCCTATTCTGTGCAGAAACCTCGGGAGCCCGAAGTATACTCGAACAATAATGTCACTTTTCGAACTTCCCTCTGAAAGAGTGTGAAATAAAATGACTTTTTACACAATTTTAATATGAGGTTAATAGAGACTTAAATTTTGTTCCACCTTCATAGGACTCTATCTATTGGAAACTACATGTTAGTGAATCACAAAACTTAATTTGACTGAGGAGCGTTCATACTTGTTGCAATACATTTCTTATGTGTCAAGGTACATGTAGATGTACATACATTACATGTATGTATACGCCTGTTGTATTTCAAGCTGATATCATCAGCATGCACATCATGTACTGTTTGATTTACTTCCTGTATAGATAGTTCCCAGTAGACGCCATCTTTACGGGCAAACTGCATTGTGGCTTGCAGGCGCGTCAAGCGCTCTAATTATTAACGCAGCCGCGTTGTTCACTGACCAATCGTGCAGTGAGTTTTGTGAAATGTGCGCGTGTTGCACGCCGTTCTCACGCGAAACGCATGACTGTGTGTTCCAAACTGCCCGTAAAGATGGCCGATTTACGTCATACTGCAACCTATCTATAGTATGTAATGATGTCAGTGTGTACTGACATGCACAACATTTAAAACATACTGTACATACTTGACTAACAACTGAAAAAGGCAAGATTTTAGATGCTTACACTTACATACTTAAATGTAGTTGAACATGATTTGTTCAACATGCCGGATACAGTATACGTACAGGTCATGGCCTTTTATTGTCATTTTGATTTAATATTTGAAGTGCTAAAATAACAGAATGACTCTTTACAAAGAGTGTGCAAGGAAGCCAAGACATTGCAAGATGTGAGTGAGTGGTTGGTCAGCAGAGCTACACTGAACTGTGCAGTGTGGAGGTTGTTTGTGTAGTTGGATTCTGACCCTACTGTATGTGTACATATGTACATGTACATGTAGGTGCCTGTTGGTTTTTTAAGGGTAAACTTGGATGATTGTTTTCATACATGACCAGACTCTGTTTCAGAAAGAAAACAAATTGTGTGTACTGTTTTTCTGATTGATCAGTTTACCTTGTTCTTGAGTTATACCCAAAACTGCATACATACACGTGTAGTTCTATAAGGGAAGTGAATACAGATCAATACCATATGCCATACATTTGAAGCATTGTTTGACTTTATTGAAAGAAATGTCCTTTTACTTACATTTCATGGAAATGGGTTGTGTTGTAAGTTTTAGAATAATTTTGGTTTGAACAGAGAAAAATTGACTGAGCAGGACTTGAACCTGCGACCCCTGGATTAACATGCCGGCGCTACCAACTGAGTTATCTAGCCATATGTATGTTAGCGTTTCCCTGAAAGTTGCATCCCTGGTGATCCCTTGGCTGCCGCTTCCCAGGTTGTATGGGTGTGATTGACCCCTGGCTATATGGCAGTTAAAGGTTGAATGGATTCTAACTGGCACCCCTGAACGATAAAAAAGGGAGACCGCCACCATACATAGGGCTAGATAGGGGATGTAGCTCAGTTGGTGGAGGGTCAGCACGTTATTCCGGGGGTTGAAGGTTCAATTCCCACTGTTAGTCAATTTTTCTTTGTTAAACTCAAAATTATTTCCTTAAATTTACAGAATCAGAGTTTCCCTTGTGGTTTATCGCGTATACATGTACCCCTAGAGTCGGACAATGTAGTAAGTAATGTACATAGTAGGGTAGTTTGAGCATGGGAGCATACATGTATGGGCATGATGTCAAGTGTAAAGCAACTGGACATTTTAATACATTGTACAGTGTACATGCAAGGTTTTAGCCAGGATTTGGTAAAAGGGTGTCCAAATCTGCTGGAAATTTAAAAACTGGGTGTCCAAATTGTTCACTTACAATACATTTACATGTAAATGACAGATGAAACAGGGTGTCCAAATTTAAAACAGGGTGTCCAAAAGACACCCAGACACCCCTCTGGCTAACACTATGTGTACATGGTTGTGCAAATTTATAGTACACAAAAATACACATTGTAGATCAACAGTGGTACAAGTGTAATGTACAAAGGACTACAAATGTACATGTTATGTACATCATGTATAACACACAGTAAGCAGGATTTCATTTGCTGATGGCTATTGATTTTGTGGATCCTCTGTACGTATGTACTGTTCTCATACAGAATTCAGTGTATTGTAATGTATACTAACAGGTGTACAATGTGTACTTCACGTACAAAATATTATGCGCATGGTGTGTAATATACATAATGTAATCTTATTCTGTAGATTTACATCTGTACTAACCTAGTGTACATGTACATGTATGTGTCATGTGTAATGTGAAAAATCTTGAAAATGAACATGAACTTGGTGAATATGAACATGTGTGCAATCTCACTTATTTACATAACAAGGCAAACATGTACACTACTGTGGTGTTCACCTATGTACATGTAGAGAGAAACTCACGTTTTTTTTAATAATAAAATTGCCAAAGTATTATGACATACAGTGTATCACCATATTATTGCCTCTATCATTGTACTATTGTGTTACATTGCTGTTTTTTTTATATTGATTATTGCATTTTAGTTTGTTACATTGTATCACTGTATTTAGTTCCTATCACCCTATTGTGTAGTGTTGCTGTGCATTTGTAAATTGTAGTGAAGCAATGTAATCTTCTCCCTGCTTGCCGGACCATTGTGCTGCAATGACTCATCTGTGGTCGGCTTTGTTCAACCAACATCAACTTTGTATGGTGCATGCATTCTGCCAAAGACACAGCTAGGAATCATCAAGCATCGAAAATATCTGAAATGCCCTATTTCCTACTACGACAACTCACCAGCCACTTTTCACTTGGAAATTGTGATTTTCGGTGACATTGCTGTAAATCCCGGTCCTGAAGTTGAAAATAACTTAAACTCAGCAGAAACTAGTCCTAACTCTGCGATTTCATACTCGCGTAATAAGCTTCTTAGTCTACGATATGCCCCATCCATATGTGCTACAACCCTGCCTTCGTGTAGCTTTGCTTTACAGAACATTGGACTTTTTGTAAATCCCAGCAGTGTTTACCGGCCTACACATCGTGGTAAAAAAGCTGGCCGCCGTAGAACAGTCCATGATACCCCAAAACCTGAATTTATTCTTCCATCTGTTCAAGCAACAGTGACTCCTGAAAAATCTCAACTCAGCCTTTGTGTTCTGAACACACAGTCCATTTGCAACAAGTATGATGATTTTGTTGATTTTGTTCTGCACAAAAATCTGGATCTTGTCGCTGTTTCAGAAACATGGCTGAGACCAGGTGACGACTTAACATGCCGTCAGTGTACCCCTGCTGGCTACTATTTTCATCACATCCCTAGACCTGTAAAGACTGGTGGAGGAGTTGCAATACTGTACAGATCCACTTTATCTGTCTCTGTGAAAAGTAATGACGTCCAATACACAACCTTTGAATCTCTTCATGCTGAGATTTCTGGAAACTCTAAATCTGTTCGCCTTGTCATTGTGTACAGACCAGAAAGAGATTCCAACGGCCGACATGTGACTTTCTCAAGTTTTCTAAGAGAATTTGAGAATTTGATTTTGGAATATCTCCTTCATCCATCTGACATCATCATCACTGGTGACTTTAACATTCATGTTGATGACATCCATAACACCAATGCAAACCAATTTAAGCTTTTGCTTCTGGCTTTTGGTCTCACCCAGCATGTCATGGAGCCGACTCATCGTCTTGGCCATTGCCTGGACCTTGTCATAACTCGTGATATCACCCCACCTATTGTCTCAAACATTGTCACTCTACCTGGGTTATCAGACCATTATGCAGTTATGTGTAACTTGAGCCTGTGCAAGCCCAAAGTCCCAACCATCACTGTAAAGAGCCGACAGTGGAAAAAAGTAAATTTTCCTGAAGTGTTCCAAGACATAGGAACTCACTTAGAAAAGCTAAAACTTGATCATGATTGCTTGGATTCCTATGTTAGCCAATACGAAAGTACTGTCCGTGACATCTTGGATAAACACGCACCTTGGAAAACAAGATCAGTCAAGGTCCGAACTGAAGTCTCCTGGTTCAATGCTGATATTCGAACCGCGAGAAAGATTTGTCGTCAACTTGAGCGGAAATGGCGGAAAAACGGCAAACTGGAATCACAACGACGGGAATACCGCAACCAATGTACTGTGGTCAGGAAATTGATCAACCAGGCAAAGATTACACATTACTCATCCCAAGTGCATGAATCCTCAGGAGATCAAAAGAAGCTCTTCAAGATAATTGATAAGCTGTTGCTCAAACCCAAAACCCCTGTCCTCCCATCAACCAACAATGATCAGGAACTGGCAAATGAATTTCAAAAATTCTTTGTCACCAAGATTTCAGACATCCGCTCATCATTTTCATCAGTCCCTTATGACGTGCTGCAGACAATGCCAGATCTTCAACCAGAGTGTAGACTGTCTGTGTTTGAGCCTGCCACTGTTACTGAGATTAAAAGAAGTATCATGAAATCTCCTTCAAAATCCTGTGAGCTGGATCCAGTGTCGACATCCATGATAAAACAAAACATTGATGTATTTGCTCCGTACATCACTAATCTTGTTAATGAATCTCTTAGCTCTGGTTGTTTCCCCGATAGCCTAAAAGTTTCCTACATCAGGCCGCTCATCAAGAAACCAAACCTGGACAAGGAGGTATTCAAAAACTACAGACCGGTTGCGAACTTAAAATATCTTGGAAAAGTCATCGAACGAGTAGTTTCATCACGCATTAGCGATCACATTCATGCTTTCAACCTGTCCGACATGTTCCAGTCGGCATACAAGCCTTTCCATGGGACAGAAGCTGCACTAGTCCGTGTGAGCAACGATATTCTTACAGCAATGGACAATGGCAACCTTACAGCACTAGTACTGTTAGACTTGAGTGCTGCCTTTGACACTGTTGATCACAACATCCTTCTCTCTCGGCTCCAGAATCATCTTGGCATCCAGGACACAGCCCTGGCATGGTGCAAATCCTATCTATTCAATAGAACTCAGCATGTGTGTATCGGCAATGTGGTATCAGACCCTGTTGTCCTAAATTACTCTGTGCCACAGGGGTCGGTACTGGGCCCACAGTGGTTTACACTGTACACTTTACCGATTCGTGACATCATCCTGAAATTTAACCTGAATTACCATGTGTACGCAGACGACACTCAGCTATACATCACGTTTAAATCTACTCAAGAAAATGCCAATACCTCTATTGAAAGACTTGAGAATTGCATCCAAGAGATTCGACGTTGGACCCAACAGAACTTCCTGAAGTTGAATGATGATAAAACAGAGTTCATTCTTTTTGGGTCTCGTCAACAATTAACAAAGGTTTCAGTGCCATACATTTCCATTGGTAATGCTCGGATAGCTCCCTCGTTGCAAGCTCGGAACTTGGGGGTTATTTTTGATTCATCAATGACACTTCAACCACACATCAACAACATCATACGTGTGTCATCATTTCACATCAGGAATATTGGTAAGATACGCAAGTACTTGAACAAGAGTGCCACTGAAAAAGTCATTCATGCATTCGTAACTTCTCGTCTTGACAACGGCAATGCTCTTCTCTACAGTCTTCCTAACAACCAGATTTCCCGCCTTCAACGCCTCCAAAACACCGCAGCCCGCATCGTGACACTGTCTAAAAAGTCTTGTTCTATTACCCCCATTCTGAAACAACTTCACTGGCTCCCTGTCTCTCAACGTATCATCTTCAAGCTGATGCTCATTGTCCACAAAGCACTTAACGGCAAGGCTCCCCACTATATCTCTGAACTGCTTCAAGTTTACACTCCGTCAAGGAATCTTCGATCCAGTACCATGCTTCTCCTCAAGGAACCCAAGTCTCAACACTCCTGGGGTGACAGGTCTTTTTCTGTAGCTGCGCCACGCATCTGGAACTCTCTACCACATAATCTTAGATCTTGTCTTTGTACCACAAAATTTAAATCACTTCTCAAAACTTATCTAATGTCACAGGTTTTCAAGGAATAATTTAGTTGTTTCTGTTTTTCTTTTGTTTGTTTTTTTGGTTTACTGCGCCTTGAACACCCAGCAGGGTGGATATGTGCGCATAACAAGTCTTTATTATTATTATTATTATTATTAATAGCATGGCCAATATGAGCCACTTATGACTGTACACATGAACCCATTTAGGAATACAGTGGCGTCCCTACTGGAGGGGTGGGGGAGAGCCACTGCCCTCTATCAACAGAATTGGCCCACCCACAAAAAGAACATTAGACCCTACCTGATAGTTTATTGTTAAACATGTTTAAAATCAGATGACATTCATGTCAAGATGCAAACAATCACATAAATCAACATATCATCATTTACATACATTTACCTCATTTTCATGTACACATACATGTAGGCCTGTTATGTACACTAAACTCGGTACATGTAGGCCCGAGTGTGTGTGTATGTTTATATCACGGAAAAATTTCCATTTCACAGTTTGTACCTAAAACTACATCTGTTCATGTACATGTACATGTACCTCATGAACATCCACTATCATGACTACATGTATATAAAATTAATACTCGGTATGCCTTGTTCTTCATTGAGAAGTGTTGCACCAAGCACACATGTTCATGTTCTTTTTTAATAATTACCCCCACATGTAGTAAACAAAAGTAAAACTTCAGTCTTTTGTTGCACCAACATGATCAATGACCTTACGCTTTGACACAACACACAAGAACTAGAGGAATAGGAGCAGTCAGGTAGAAAGAAGTGAAAAAAAGAAAGAGGCAGAATGTAGTCAGAAAGAGCAAGGGATGAACAATGAAATGGAGACAAAATTGTTGCATATCACAGTTTTGTTATTGAAGTAACTACGTGTAATATCATGCAAGTTTGCAAATGGGATGATCATATTCTTGAGAAAATTACCCAAATAATAATAATAATACTACCGTAATCTTTGGCGTATAAGCCACACAGTGTATGAGTGCCAAAATTTTTCAAAACAAGATTTTGGTGCCACTGTATTAGCTGCCCGAAGTATAAGCCCCAGTGGTGACCGCACACGCAGAAGGGCCAGGTGACTGGCGGGCGGTGTTGCATTTAAAGTCAAAATGTATTGAAGTTAACACCATCCATCGTTATTGAAATCTTTAATTAGAATGGTCTGCAGTAAAGTGGGTGTATTTATTTATTTTTTTTAAGTGTGACATACATGTACATGTATTAGGAATATAATTGATACAGGCACCCTTTGGAGCATTGTCTGGCGCATCACTCCCTGAACTGATGGTCCGTGTAAAAACGCAAGGCCAGTTCCTAGACCAGCAGATGTGGCCATTCCTGGTACAAGCGGTCACCAGTGAAAGTCATAATCGAAACCAGCATGGTATGGGGCCAAGGTTCACGACTCCTCGGCTCAAAAGATTTGCTGGGATTTTCAACAACATTTTGTTAAAACCATCACATCACACAGGCCGTGTTTTGCAGGTTTTTTTGTTTCAAAGAGTGTTTTTTTCATCTAGAAATATTTTACAAATGTTCTTTCTTAAAAAAGTGTATGCTGGTTTTTGTTCTTCACTATTAACATGTCGGCATATAAGCCACCCAGTTATAAGCCGCCCAGCATATAAGCCGCAGGAGTTTTTCTTAAGGCAAAAATCAACGTACAGTGTATAAGCCGCGGCTTATACGCCGAAGACTACGGTAGTTCTTTTGCAATGCTCTTTTCATTACTGCCCTGGTCATTTGGCCAATAACATTCCTTTAATCTTTCTCAGCTCCGTGGGGAGTATACAGCCCCAGCTGCCGTGGCGCTCCAAAGCTTTTTCATACACAATATCAACCTCTACCCTTGCGGGTACCCATTTTTACCCCTGGGTGAAGAGAAGCAATTATAGTATAATAATCTTGCTCAAGCACACGTACAAGTGTCATGACCGGGATTCGAACCCACACTCCAATGACTTAACCACCAGAACTTAAATTTGATGATCTGAACCGCTTAGCCATGACACCCTGATGGTTTATTGTCCAGCATTCACCAGCAGTAAAGTAATGATACATGTACATGTGGTATCATCCCCTACTGCTCTCATGGCAGAGGTGTGCGATTCTCTGTGTGCTCTTGTAATGTACATGTAGCTTGATTATTGGGAATAAAAGAGTGGTAACTACATGTACATTGTAAGCTTGTGCTTTTACGGTTAATTTTTGTAAACCTGTAACCATTTTTGAAATGGTCGGTTACACATGGATTGTTAACAGTCCATTTCAGAAACAAGATAATTTACAAAAATTGTTTACACGATAGTGCATGATAAAAAACATTGCATCTTCATCACAGCATTTTGACTGTATGCAATCATCCCCCCCCCCCCATAACAAACACATGTATAGACGATGTGACCTGTGACATCACATGTTTACAAAAGAGCCACAGAGCCTGGACTTCCTGCAGGCACATTTGTACACAGCTCAATGGAAGAAAACAACAAATCTTATGTTTTATGGAGATTGCACTGTCAGATTTTTCTCAACTTTTGATATGAAGAAAGGGAGGACATCTCAAAAGCTGTACAGCTATTGCTTTTGTAAATTTTGAATTTATGTGAAAATTATGACACAAAATGTAAATCTTCCCATATGCCTGTGTAGTATCTTGCCCTGCAGGAAACGCTTTAGAATCTACAAGGTCACCACTTTGTAAACAAAGGTAACATGGTCTATAACAAGATGAACAATTGAGAAGTGTGATGTCATGGTGATCATACAGTGTACATGTATGTACAAATTAGTGACCAGTTACAGTCCCAATATGATCAAGTGGCCCAACATGAAAATGTCAAGTTAAGTATGGAAAGTGAATGTCCCTTTTGAATACAAGTTCACCGTTGTTGTCATAATTTTTCTGTGGGCCGATGGCAATGCCCAAGTTGACCTGAAACCAAATGATGACCAGAAAAATTGAATATCGTTTAAGCTTGCATTCCAACACACAGCCTATAAGCCCTGAACGCTTTGACCAATTAGAATGCATGAAATCTCCAGGGTATTTATGAATGGAAAATCAAAATTAGAAACTGAAGACTACGTAAATTTTATTTCGGTTCAGTTTTCTTGCACATTATAAGATGCACATTACAAGATGCACATTACAGTGTACTACATGTATGCTGTACATGTACTGTACATGTGCAATGTGTATGTTGTAGTAAATTAACACTTTGGTCTGCAGGTACAAGTACATGTAGAAAATGAACATTAAATGAACATTGGATTACATTGTAAATAAACAATAGGCTTAATTTGTACATTGTAGTAAATTTTGTAGACATACCTACATCATACATGTATATACATACACACATACACACATAGACATACCTACATTGTATTACACTGTATACATACATTATACAAAATGTATTTGTACATATTGTCATTGTAGCAGGCATGGAATTACAATTTTTTTAGGGCAAGGCCACTTTGGCCTTGGAGTTTTCAAAATTTTGGAGGGCACCGAGGCCAGTAGGAAGGGCACTAAGGCCAAAATGTGAAAATAAAAAAGGCACGAAGGCCACTAAATTATGAAAGTTATTAAACAAAATATAACCAACGGCGAACTACACTTGTTGATTCATTAAACATGCCACTTTTATTGAAAAAGTGTCCAAGATAATATTTCCTGATCTGGGGAAAAAAAGAACGTCATATCAATTAGCCGAGTTGAAAACCTCTGGCTAGATTAGAAGCATCTAAATAAGTTGCAAGTTTCCCCACCAGAAAACTAAAAACATAAATATAAATAAGGGAATAAAAGGGTAGCGACGAGTTCTTAAACGGCCGTTTAAAACCGGCAGGGTCGTGGCCGTGCGATAAAGGCCCGAGCCGAAGGCGAGGGCCTTTATCGCACGGCCACGACCCTGCAAGGTTTTAAACGGTCGTTTAAGAACGAGTCGCTACCCTTTTATTCCCATTCATAAATGCCCTTTTGTTTAAAAGGCGTAATAAAGTAGGAAACTCTGTAAAAACTTATCTGTTTTCCGACGTCCTTGAGCTCTGTACGTGAGACAGTTTTCGGATATAATAATAATAATAGCGGGATTTTATATAGTGCCATTCCATCTAGATCATGGCGCTAGCAGTATTTTTCCAACAAGGTATGTGGGGTTACGTGTTGAAGTATGAGACCTATTCCTTTACATAGCACCATGTAATGGTTTACAAGGTGCTGTGGCGCAATATGCAGCCAATCAAACCAGGAACACCGGGGCGAACCCCTTCTCTTTACGATAAGTGCACTGGGTTCTTTTACGTGCATTACACAACACACGGGACCTACGGCTTTACGTCCCATCCGAAGGACGAAGCATGTGGTTAAGTGTCTTGCTTAAGGACACACGTGTCACGACTGGGATTCGAACCCACACTCTGCTGATCAGAAACACCAAAGCTTGAGTTCGGTGCTCTTATCCACTCGGCCACGACATGCATTGGTGCGCGTAGTAATGCATCCTCGTATCCATGGACTAAAATGGCGCGGCGAGATCGATCACCCCTGAGAACGAGGTTGTGGGCTAACCCGCACAAATGCTATCCGAAAATAACCGGTCTTAAACAGCTCCAGCTATGTCTTTATCAGCCGTTTAAACACCCCCACGTGACGTGCTCTCCACCAATAGGAATAGCGAAACTGTCTGGGGTATTTATGAATAATTTTAAAAAATTGACCAGAGGTTCCCCTATGGGTGGTTAACCCAATAAAACAGTTTACATGAATAGGAAAATGGATAAATCATATCTTATTCATTAAGCAAACTGCACATGATTTGTAAAAAACAAATTATTTAACTTATTTAAAAATAAGTAATAAATAACATAACAGTTTCCCCCAAAAGAAGTTTAAATTTGTTGCATTTGGCAGCAGAGTGTTCAAGTTTACCTTTAACAGTCCGCTTAAAATGCTGTTTTCGTAGCATTATTAAATTATATAGTGTAACCAGAAAAGTTTTGGACGCAATTCATTCACTAAACAGCCCTTTTCATGTCACGACGCAGTGCAACAATTCCACCAGAAGAGGCCGGTAGAAACAACAGAGTGCCCTCTATTGGTAAATGGTTTTGTTATAGACTGGTTCCTTGTTTAAAGACGTCGGATGTTCGTGTACCTTGTTCAACGGGTGCGTGTTTGCAACCGTTTGAGTGTCGTGATAGCGTGCGTGAACGTAAACAGCTTACGCTACAATTAACTTCTCTCTTGAGCGGATTGTGCTGGATATACATTAAACAAGATAAATTGTCGACAAACTAAAACAAGTAAATATTAAATTTTCGTTAAAAGGGCACGACAGCCAACTGGGAAAAGAGCACGAAGGCCAACGGGGGAAAAGGGCACGGCATAATGGCCGTGAAAAGGGTATTTTTTCGAGGGGCACCACGGCCAGTTGCAAGGGCAACGGCACTGGCCGTCGTGGCCGCCGTGTAATTCGAGGCCTATTGTAGGCCATTGTACTTCGGTTGTGTCATGTGTATTGCAAATGAAAATATTTCTCAGTACAACTCAGAAGACATGTTTACATGCATAACGTTAAGTCGAATAAGCCTTTTTTGTATCACTTCTGGAAAATGTCAAAATCAGGTGATATCAACGCGCCCGAACATTTCATTGTGTAGTGTGAACAGGCATTCACTTACAGTGCTATGCTTTGTTTCCCTCGTACTACACATGTACATGTAAGAGGGACATAGGGTACTGGAAATCATGCTTGAAATTTTCCCTTTCCTTTTGTTTGTTTGTGTTATTCCGATTCCAGGCATTCATCCTTATTTTGTTCATGTACATTTGTACAAAGGAGGTTTACTAGAGATCTATAGGCTGCCATCATTGTTTATTGTATGAGGTGCAAATATCCCAAATTCCAGATGCATGGCCGATTATCGGTCGGTGTTTACAGTCAAGGGTTGGCTGATTCTTGGGGAACACATATTTCCTCATTGTCTTTATTTGGTCATGATTTCAATGTGACACTGATATTCTGAAAAACAAATAATTCCAAAAGTTCTTAAAAATTAATGCCATGCATGAGCAAGGCATGAAAAAATAATAGAGCTAAGTGGTTTAACAGATCACAGTGCAACAGAGTATGGGATTTGATTTAGCTGCTACATGTAATGCAACAAACTACAACAACTTTTACCATTTGTCGCATTTTGTTGTGTGGCAGTGATAGTACATGTATGTAGGGTTAGTGTGGATTGGTAATGGAGTGGATTAAGGTTTAGTGTTGATTGGTACTGGAGTGGATGAAGGTTTAGTGTTGATCAGTACTGGAGTGGATGAAGGTTTGGTGTTGATTGGTACTGGAGTGGATGAAGGTTTAGTGTTGATTGGTACTGGAGTGGTGAAGGTTTAGTGTTGATTGGTACTGGAGTGGATGAAGGTTTAGTGTTGATTGGTCTTGAGTGGATGAAGGTTTAGTGTTGATTGGTCTTGAGTGGATGAAGGTTTAGTGTTGATTGGTACTGTTAGTGTGAGTGGATGAAGGTTTAGTGTGGATTGGTACTGGAGTGGATGTAGGGTAAGTGTGGATTGGTACTGGAGTGGATGAAGGTTTAGTGTTGATTGGTCTTGAGTGGATGAAGGTTTAGTGTTGATTGGTCTTGAGTGGATGAAGGTTTAGTGTTGATTGGTACTGTTAGTGTGAGTGGATGAAGGTTTAGTGTGGATTGGTACTGGAGTGGATGTAGGGTAAGTGTGGATTGGTACTGGAGTGGATGAAGGTTTAGTGTTGATTGGTACTGGAGTGGATGAAGGTTTAGTGTTGATTGGTACTGGAGTGGATGAAGGTTTAGTGTTGATTGGTACTGGAGTGGATGAAGGTTTAGTGTTGATTGGTACTGGAGTGGATGAAGGTTTAGTGTTGATTGGTACTGGAGTGGATGAAGGTTTAGTGTTGATTGGTACTGGAGTGGATGAAGGTTTAGTGTTGATTTGGTACTGGAGTGGATGAAGGTTTAGTGTTGATTTGGTACTGGAGTGGATGAAGGTTTAGTGTTGATTTGGTACTGGAGTGGATGTACATGTAGGGTTAGTGTGGTTTAGTACTGGAGTGGGGTTAGTGTGGATTGGTACTTAGTGGATGTAGGGTTATTGTGGATTGTTATTGGAGTGGGGTTATTGTGGATTGGTACTGGAGTGGGGTTAGTGTGGATTGGTAGTGGAGTGGTTTTAGGGTTAGTGTGTATTGGTACTGGAGTGCATGTGGTCATCGCTAAGTGTACAGGCCTGGATTTACACGGGGGCCACGACGGCCAGTGCCACCGATGCCCTTGTAACTGGCCTTGGTGCCCCTCCAAAAATTACCTTCTTCAAGCAGCGTGCGTGGTGTCTTTGTGGTTTTGTGACCCTTAGGAGTGGGTGTTGTGTTCTTTTAAACCTCGGAAGTGTGTTGACATCTGCTGGCTTATACTGTAGTTTTATGGTTTATTTATAAATGAATAAGATAAATGTATGATTTATCAATTTATCAATATCTTTTTCATGCAAATTTTAATTTTTTTGTAAAAAACTTTTTTTCAGGGTAACTTTGCATTATGGTGTTATTTTGATTTACAACTAATAGTTTATTAATGGCCTTTTTGGCCTTGGTGCCCTATCTGCTGGCCTTGGTGCCCTATCTGCTGGCCTTGGTACCCTCAAAAATTTGGCTTGCTCTATGGCCACAGTGGCCTTGCCCTAAAAATGTGGTAATTCGAGGCCTGAGTGTACATTATACAGTTATACACACACTTAGTATTTTTTGTTACAGTTATTGTCTTTATTTTGACAGGATATTCAACTGGGAGGGGTATATTCAGCGCTTTATTCAAGACAGGGCACCACGCAGCAAAGATTTTTTGATTAAATTCCCTTATAGGGGGCTCCACCCAAGTGACAGGGTAAGTACATTTGTATCCTTATATTGTATGATATGTTAAAAAAGCTTGTCTTTTTAACATTCTTTATTTATCATGTTTTTGTAAATTTGAGCTACATGTAATGTACAGTCTATTGTGTGCAATACGGAATATGGAAACTGTTAAAATATAGTATCAGCACCATAACTCAAGAATGCAAATCATGCAGGATAAGCTGTAGAAAGTCCTTGGTGCTGACACAAATTATTCCAAAAAATGGTGCCATTCAACAGATAGTTGAGGTCATATTTTTGTTTTCATAGCCTATATTGTACGACGAGCATGGCAGAGGCAAATGTTCATCAATTGCACAACCAAGGATATCCCAGGACCAAAATGTGAGTGCGTGTCATGTGACCTGGGATATTCCGGGTTAATGACATGAATGATAGGATTATGTTGTGTTTGGATGAATGTAGTATACAAACAGCGTACACAGGTGCGTGCAGTCTCAAAGTGTAATTTATGTTTTCTTTTAAACTTTGTTGTGTTTGATTTGTAGCTGTTGTTACTGAAGCAGGTTGTGGATACTGTTTATGCTTGTCATGTAGAGGATTTGACTGACTATCTTGATGATCACTACAGCCCCAATGATATGGTGAGTAGCATCACATGTTCTATAAGAACACTCAGGTTCAGAGAATCACCGCTTCATTTTTTTTGCCAACTGATAAAAAAAAGGGGGAAAACAGGAGAACTAATGCAGAGTGAAAACGTTTTAAAAATCATGAACAGTTTGGGCTGATTTTCCACAAAAGGAAGTTTGGACCTAGAGTATTTTTACCTTCAAATTTTTACCAGGGCCCTTAAGGATGGCCTGGACACTACATGTAGACAATACATGTACATGCATGCTTCCCTTACTTTCAACCCCTTGAGTGGTCCCTGACTCCTTGAGTGGTCCCTGACTCCTTGAGTGGTCCCTGACTCCTTGAGTGGCCCCTGACTCCTTGAGTGGCCCCTGACTCCTTGAGTGCCCCCTGACTCCTTGAGTGGCCCCTGACTCCTTGAGTGGCCCCTGACTCCTTGAGTGGCCCCTGACTCATTGAGTGGCCCCTGACTCCTTGAGTGGCCCCTGACTCCTTGAGTGGCCCCTGACTCCTTGAGTGGCCCCTGACTCCTTGAGTGGCCCCTGACCCCTTGAGTGGCCCCTGACCCCTTGAGTGGCCCCTGACCCCTTGAGTGGCCCCTGACCCCTTGAGTGGCCCCTGACCCCTTGAGTGGCCTTTGACTCCTTGAGTGGCCCCTGACTCCTTGAGTGGCCCCTGACTCCTTGAGTGGCCCCTGACTCTGTGAGTGGCCCCTGACTCTGTGAGTGGCCCCTGACTCCTTGAGTGGTCCCTGACTCCTTGAGTGGTCCCTGACTCCTTGAGTGGCCCCTGACTCCTTGAGTGGCCCCTGACTCCTTGAGTGGCCCCTGACTCCTTGAGTGGCCCCTGACTCCTTGAGTGGCCCCTGACTCCTTGAGTGGCCCCTGACTCCTTGAGTGGCCCCTGACTCCTTGAGTGGCCCCTGACTCCTTGAGTGGCCCCTGACTCCTTGAGTGGCCCCTGACTCCTTGAGTGGCCCCTGACCCCTTGAGTGGCCCCTGACCCCTTGAGTGGCCCCTGACTCCTTGAGTGGCCCCTGACTCCTTGAGTGGCCCCTGACTTCTTGAGTGGCCCCTGACTCCTTGAGTGGCCCCTGACTCCTTGAGTGGCCCCTGACTCCTTGAGTGGCCCCTGACTCCGTGAGTGGCCCCTGACTCCGTGAGTGGCCCCTGACTCCGTGAGTGGCCCCTGACTCTGTGAGTGGCCCCTGACTCTGTGAGTGGCCCCTGACTCTGTGAGTGGCCCCTGACTCTGTGAGTGGCCCCTGACTCTGTGAGTGGCCCCTGACTCTGTGAGTGGCCCCTGACTCTGTGAGTGGCCCCTGACTCCTTGAGTGGCCCCTGACTCCTTGAGTGGTCCCCGACTCCTTGAGTGGTCCCTGACTCATTCAAAGACTCCTTTACTGGCCCTTGACTGCGTAAGTGGCTCCTGATTCCATGCCAAATGACTTTTTTATCTTTTAATACTAGAAAAACAGAGTGTATTTCATTGAATGTACATGTAACCCAGAAAGGCTTGGAAAGCACCATGAAGCAAGCCCCAGTCCAGTCTTACATGTACTCTGGATCAGTTCTTGACAATAAATCAAAATGTTAATTAATACATACATGTAATAACAATAATGATTCTAGGTTCTTAAAGTACATGTATGTACACGTATATAGTGCTTGATCACACCCCTAGGAGCGTATCAAAGCGCTCAGTATTTTTCCTGCAAGGTATGCTGAGCTACGTTTTGATGTATGATACCTTTTTCCTTTATATGGCACCATGGTTTACAAGGTGCAGTGGTGCAATATGCTGCCGATCAGACAAGGAACACAGGGTCAAACCTGGTGATCCTTTTCTTTAGCCCCAGACACTATCCAGGCCTGACCTGGGAGAATGATTGACACTCCTATGTATTGAGATCCAATCACTCTTACACATGTATCTTAATCCCCTGCAGTTACAATTGTTTTAGTTTGTAATACACTTGCTTTACTCAAAAGACAAGCCCTGGAATGTGGTGTCTTTGTGTTTTTGTGACCCTTAGGAGTGGGTTAAATGTGTTCTGTTATACATTTGATACCTGGAAATTGGGTTGACATCTGCTGGCTGATAGTTTTTTAGTTTGTTTATGAATAGGATATGAATTTTGTATTAATATTTTTGAATTTCTTTAAAGGGTAACTAATGTATTTTGGTTTTATTTTGGTTTACAACTAATAGTTTATCAATAGCCTTCGTGCCTTTTTTAAAATAACATTTTTGGCCTTGGTGCCCTACAATGTATCCGCTGGCCTTGGTACCCTCCAAAATTGTGCTTGCTCCAAGGCCACAGTGGCCTTGCCCTAAAAATGTTGTATTTCCAGGCCTGTTACACAACACACGGGACCTACGGCTTTACGTTCCATCCGAAGGACGCACCAATAATGGTTAAGGGTCTTGCTTAAGGACACAATTTATGATCGGGACTCAAACCCACACCCTGCTGATCAGAAACACCAAAGGTTGAGTTTGGTGTTCTTATCCGCTCTGCCACGACACGTCATGTAGACAAACATACACACGCAATGTCTTTTTAAATTTGTCTGTGTAGGAGCATGACAATTAAGCACTTACATGTATAAAACATTTAAAGGAGTTCAAGTTCAGTATACATGCTGTACATTACTACTTTCATACATTGGGTTGAGGTCAAAACTGAAATGAAATGTTGCGTTTTGAGGATCCGAATATTAAAAGGTTGCACTGGGCATGTTCAGTCAGATTGCCATGTTGAGAAGTCAGACATACAGTGTATGGTCATCAATATGAAATGTATTGTGTGTGGCAGCTTTAAAATTATGCAATTCATAGCAACTCCAGTTTATCCTTTATTTTGTATGGGTTTTTGTTTGCAGCGCTTTCTGTCTATTGGTCAAGATGCTGTGAACAATCAATATTGGTATTTTAATGGTGAGTTATTATTATTCCTACATGTACATTGTATGTTAAATAATTGGTAACATGACCAGCTTGTTCAATCAAATGAATAAGCCGTATTTGAGTTCTGTTTGAATGAGGGTATAAGGCCTTGTTCAGTCACAAGTGAAATGCTGAATTGGAATTTCTCAGATTACATCCAGTGTAAATGCTATGTAACATTGTTAGTAGCAAGCTTATTCTGAGTAACGTGTACATGTACATGTAGAGAGGAAAAACTCAAAATGTGTGGCACAAGGATACCAGTCTTAGCTGCTTTGTGGAAATTGCAACTCAAAAGCTCACCCTGAACCATGTGACAGGAATTCAAATTGAGCATTCACTTGTGATCGCACAAGGCATTGTACATGTACATTTGTACCAGACATCACTCAATTCTAACTTGTAAAAATGGCTTGCTGATTCATGTACATTGATACCTGTAGCAAGATAAAGTATGGTATAAGTACTTAGTGTCTACATCTGAAACATAAACAAATCCAATTCTCAGGCTACATGTAGTTAAGAACTTATTGGGGGTAATACAATGTACATAATGTGTGAACAATTGTCTGAGTTTTGAAAATCTGCAGTTTTCCCATGGTATAGAGATGTAAATTGAATAACATTAGCCTAAAGATGTATTCTGCATGGATTTTGACTTATCATGTCTGGTCTTGTTTTAGACATACATGTACATTGTATGTACATGATTAGGCTGACAGGTACATACTGTACAGGCATACAATTACATACCATTAAATACAAGAAATGAGCTGTATCCATTAAATGCATTCATGTGTGTGGTTTGCAGTACTGGATGGGTTTTTGTTTAGTGTGCATGATGACCAAGTGATACATCCATACATTCCTACTACTGTAAATAGCCTTAAGAATTGACCCAATTACATGTACTACTTGAATAGCTCTATAATTAGCTTTATGAACTAAACAATTGTTACTCAATGGGAATCTCTATTATGTTGCTGCCTTGATCGCTAAACTTTGCTTACGGTATTCACAAGTAGAGTGTATACATTAGTGAAAAGCTAATAATTACACACATTAAATGACATTCATGATTTAGTTAAAATATTGTTGTGATTTGCACAGATTTGAGATTATATAAAGATCAAGTTACTCCTAAGAAAGGGAAGTCAGCTTGGCAGTGTATTTGTAGCTGTTTGGAAGAGTGGCAAGCATTTCTCAAGACACTCAGTAAGAGTCAACACCCTGATGAGATATCCTTGTATCATTATCTTCATGATGAAGTGATACCACTTATCCAGGGAGCATTGGAGGTAGGTCTTAAGTTGTCTAGTGACACAGTTATACTGGGTTGGCCAATGTACAGAGTGCACAGTGCACTGGTCATTCTAAATGGAAATAATATAATGAAACAATAAATGGTCATCACTAATTAAGCATGGCCAAAGTTGCAAAGAAAAGTCCTTTTAACTGGAGGAACATTTACTATTCTGCATACACATATCATGTACGTAAATGCTGGCTTACATTCAATGTAATATCAATTTTCTGACAATCTCATCTCTGTAATTCAACATTTATTTTTTGCAAAGTTCATACATTTGAACAATTTGTATATCATCATGGAAGGATATATTGATATGGACATGACCCCACTTTGTCTTCCGGTTCAAACTGCAAGTGAAAGCGATTATATTAAGCCTTCTTTTGAGTTCTGCAGCAAAACTTGACCAGAATTTTCTGTGTCAAGTTCATCTGCTTGAAGTATTGTGTGACCCGGACCTCTTCAAATAACTTTGTAATACACATGTATGTGATCATATTTTACTTCACCCGCTGATGAGAGTTAAAACAAATTTTTAATGCACAGATGAGAAATTAGCAATGATGTAATGATGTTGTCATCTGCTGTCAAATTACCCTAAATTTTAACTTATTAAAAAAACTGCAGAACTACAACTCGCATGATTTGAATCTTTACATCAGTTGTTCAGATTGATTTATGCAATATGTTTTATGTATAGTGGTGAGCTGAAAAATACATTATGAAATTTGACATGTGGTTCTTATTCCGTAATGAGAAGCAATTTCATGAAACCTTTTATGTGTCGCATCTCATGTTTACAATTTACTGACTTCTTAAGTTCTAGGCACCATACCACCTACATGTTGTGTAATGGACACAAACACAATTTGTTTTTACTTTTTAATCCAAACTTTTCATCAAAGTGTCTGATTTGCTTTTCTAAAACTAAAGGACAAAAAGTTGAAGGCAAAGAAAAGACGAAAGCATCTAAAGCAAGCAGCTAAAGAAGGAAAAGAAGCCGACGTACTGGTGAGTTGTCGTTACAAAAAACTAGCTGATCAATTTTACTTTCCAGTTAATGGGATGGTACAGCAGTGGTAGAGACCTAGTTAACAGGATGGTACAGCAGTGGTAGAGACCTAGTTAACAGGATGGTACAGCAGTGGTAGAGACCTTGTTAACAGGATGGTACAGCAGTGGTAGAGACCTAGTTAACAGGATGGTACAGCAGTGGTAGAGACCTAGTTAACAGGATGGTACAGCAGTGGTAGAGACCTAGTTAACAGGATGGTACAGTAGTGGTAGAGACCTAGTTAACAGGATGGTACAGCAGTGGTAGAGACCTAGTTAACAGGATGGTACAGCAGTGGTAGAGACCTAGTTAACAGGATGGTACAGCAGTGGTAGAGACCTAGTTAACAGGATGGTACAGCAGTGGTAGAGACCTAGTTAACAGGATGGTACAGCAGTGGTAGAGACCTAGTTAACAGGATGGTACAGCAGTGGTAGAGACCTAGTTAACAGGATGGTACAGTAGTGGTAGAGACCTAGTTAACAGGATGGTACAGCGTGTCGTGGCCGAGCGGTCTAGGTCACCGGACCTAAGCTCTGGTGTTTTCAGCAGCAGAGTGTGGGTTCGATACCCGGTCATGACACTTGTGCCCTTGAGCAAGGCACTTAACCATAATTGCTTCGAAAAAGTTGGGAAGGTAGTGCATTCTGCTCTACTGTGAAGGGGGTAACCCTGTTTCAGCCCCAGGAGTAGGAGGCAACGTGCCCCTGGTGTCAATTGATTTGGGTTGATAGCCCAAATCAGTTATGTGTAGCCCTCACCTTGAGTGGCCGTCTGTGGCCTTGTGAGTTAGGCGATATCTCATTAAAAAAATAATTAAAAAAAGTGGTAGAGACCTAGTTAACAGGATGGTACAGCAGTGGTAGAGACCTAGTTAACAGGATGGTACAGAAGTGGTAGAGACCTAGTTAACAGGATGGTACAGCAGTGGTAGAGACCTAGTTAACAGGATGGTACAGCAGTGGTAGAGACCTTGTTAACAGGATGGTACAGCAGTGGTAGAGACCTAGTTAACAGGATGGTACAGCAGTGGTAGAGACCTTGTTAACAGGATGGTACAGCAGTGGTAGAGACCTAGTTAACAGGATGGTACAGCAGTGGTAGAGACCTTGTTAACAGGATGGTACAGCAGTGGTAGAGACCTAGTTAACAGGATGGTACAGAAGTGGTAGAGACCTAGTTAACAGGATGGTACAGAAGTGGTAGAGACCTTGTTAACAGGATGGTACAGCAGTGGTAGAGACCTAGTTAACAGGATGGTACAGCAGTGGTAGATACCTAGGTAACAGGATGGTACAGCAGTGGTAGATACCTTGTTAACAGGATGGTACAGCAGTGGTAGAGACCTAGTTAACAGGATGGTACAGCAGTGGTAGAGACCTAGGTAAGAGGATGGTACAGCAGTGGTAGAGACCTAGGTAAGAGGATGGTACAGCAGTGGTAGAGACATGGTACAGCAGCAGTGGTAAACAATGTATCTTGTTTGAAGTGCTCTTTTTCTCCAGAAACTGATGAAAGAATAATCCAAATGCAGGGTTCTGCCCAGGATTTGTTTAGTGCCGAAATTTTTTTTCCCCCTAGTACAGTCAAGTCAATTTCCTTTCGATCGTGCACGGAGTGGTTACACACGTGCGCCCTGCAGCTGTGCCTTGAATGTAGGCCCTCAGTGCGCGCACGCCTTTACCGCCATGGGAAAACAATTTTCAGCATCTATAGCATGGTGCTTACTCTGCAGTTCATTTCCGTTGTATTAAACGCTGTAGAATAGGGTTCGCAACATGATGAAACTGGTATCATGTTATTCCAAGCGTAAAGCTATAATCAGCGTGACTGGAAACCATTGCAAAATCAATGCGGGTTTCGTGCGTTGGATATATACATCGTACAGGCGGGAGGAATGCTCGATCCTGGATCATTAAAATAGACTCAAACCAAAGAAGTAGGCTACTTGAAACTTTGGATAAAACTGTTTACTGGTAAATAATTTGTTTTACACGTTGTTCAAAATTTTTTGAAGGAAATGGGCAAAAAAAAGGGAAAATGTGTGGTGGTCGGAAAAAGAAAAAATTCTGCGAGTGCCGGTCGGGGAATCATGAGTGCCGGTCGGGTTTTCCGGCACCGACCACCGTGGGCAGAACCCTGCAAATGAAAAGCTTTATTTATATGTAAACGACCATGCAACTTAGTTCCACTGTATTTGTAACTCTAAGAAGATAATAAAATCCTACAGTCAATGTGCCTATTGTGTGCATTACTCCAATTGCATGAAATATCCAACACTCAAATACTGACATGTTTTTACCTCCAGAAGTGCAAAGCAATGTTTGTTATATAGTGCTCTTTATGAGAGTTGTTGGCTGTTTTGCAGCGAAGCGCAGCGAAACAGCTCTTGTTTTTGTGTTAGTTTTTGTTTTTGTTTTTTTAAGCTGTTGGTGCAAGGAAGGTCCTAAAACAAATTCGTCATGACGACGTCATCACCTATCACGTGACGTCATCTTAAAGTTTTCTATTTTAAATATTTGAAAATCTGTATCAAATCAGCCACAAGAGACCGTAGGTTTCTGTTTGCGGGATTGGGTAGGGATAAATTAGGTCTTCATTTTATTCAGTGTGCGTGACCTCACGCGACCTCTACTTCCGGTCGAAACCGGAAGTGCCTTCGTAATTCAAAAGTGCTAAATGTTATGAAAATGCTTTCAACGATGTTAGTGTCCGGCAATAGTGTGCAGTTAAAAAAAAATACCGATGACGTCACGATACACAAGAGCGCCCTCTAGCGGCAGTTGGAAAACTGTTCAAAATGCACTTTGAGAAGATGTGTGTGGCGAAGTTTTGTGTAATCGCTTCAAAATTGATACACATGATGACCGTCAGGCAGCCAACATATGTATGAAGTTTTAGATTGATTACGTCATCAGGGGTCACGTGACGTGACATTAAAGGTGCACTTTTTGAAGTCGTATATCTCCAAAAGTATAGGTCTGATCACGTTGAAACTTGGCAAGTGGTTAGATAATGTTGAGTTCCTGTTAAACCTGTAAAGACGTCATGATGACGTCATTACACGATTTGTTATGATTTTTTCATTTTTTGCCCCTTTAAGTCATAAATTGCTAACGGAGCATGCTATAATCAACATTCTTTTTTAAACAGGCTTGATACACTATAACTGGTTAGAATACAAAAAGACTTTCATTTTCACTTGAGTAATTTGAAAATATTATTAGCGAAACAGCTCTGCATTTGTGCACAAATGCAATTAAGCTCTAGTTTATTATTACAAATATGTATGTTGCTCACTAATCTTTCAACCTAATCTGTTCTAAAAAGTATATAATATCTCTGCCATAATCAAGTTTTTGATGTCTTTAAATAAAAATAATTTTGCAATGGTTGATATTTGAAACAGCGGGAATACAGTCTGCCAAAAATTGACTACCAAGAAGTGTTACGAAGAGAAAGTGAAGACATTGAAAAGATGTCTGATGAACTTACCAAACTGGCCCAGTTGGCTAACAGTGCTGACCTACAGGTGACTACACAGACACTGCACTCACCTTCATTATCAACAATCAAAGAAGAAGGTATGATGAGGAAGAGACTAGAGGATAATGGGCTCCAAGGAGATAGTGACCTAGCAGCCAAGATGTGCATCAAAGCTGATAAGACTACAGGCAGAAACAAGATGATCAAAGAATCTGATGAAGATGACTCGGTATTCTTACCTGATCATGCTGGGAATGGACCAGAGGCAACTAAAGGTGAAAACTACTTCAAGACCATCTGGTTATTACTTTAACTTGTAACATTGCCATTTCACACAATATTCTTGCTCCTTGGTGTACCATTTGTAGATAATGATACATTGTTCATTACAAACATCACCTTTGACATGCAGAGCCATTGTCATGTAAACTGGTTGTTTTACACATGTACAAGAATCAGTAATGTTCAGCAAAAATGACAGCTGAATAAGTTTTCAATTTTCCCTCTTACTTTATTAATATGTAAACATTTGTGAGAATTGTTACTCCATGCAAGGGATATATTGTGGTTATATACCAATATTAGATGCATTTCGTTCGTGCATTGTTGCAGAATATAATCATGAGGTTAATTCTGGACTATTTCATTTCACGAGTAAAAGGCAAGTGTTATGGAAAAGCCAGGTGTCACCGAGTGATTATATTTTGCCACAATGCACAAACAAAATGCATCTAATATTTGTTTTATATAACTCGCGCAACGATCCTTGTAATTTGAAATTTGTTTTCACAATAAACACAAAACAGACATAGAAACACAACTACCCCACACTTTGGAAGTTCTGAACACCCCTTCTAAACAACATGGATGTCTCCAACTCGTCAACAACCTCGCCCACTGTGATAGGACCTTGTTTTGTTTGCATTAATGGGCAGGGGGTGATTATTTTGGATATGACACTTCGAAGCATTCAAAAATTGTGTATATCGGGCGTGCCTATCCAATATTAAATTTTGGAGTGTTACTGCAGTAAACATAATACCAAACATGGCAAAATAATGGATGACACGTCATGTATGGTCCACTAACCAAATGACAAGCATCTGGGTGTGTGGTTTACAATAATAGGTGTTTTTAAACATATTGCAAACATCACTTACATGTACCGTATTTTCCTGCGGATAAGACGCTCGGCGGACAAGACGCAGGACCCTAAAATGACCAAAAATAAATTCAATCGTCAGCAGAAAAGACGCACCGCCGCACAAGACGCATGTTTAACAGCACACAGAAGAACACCAGGCGCCACCCGGTGTCGGTACATTGACACAAAGACGTCATTTTGTTGCCTTTTGGAGCGTTCACACTATTCGAAGCATGAATGAAACCGTAACCACATGGGCGTGTAGAGCCATGCAGAAAAGACCAACGTAAATTGATACCGACCTTCGTCCATCCATTCAGCCAACGCTGTGCATTGTTAATAATATGAAGTCCGGCCCAATCAGCGGCCAGAAACAATGGTCCACGCACTGTCTGAAGATATTGCAACACGAACCCAGGCCCTCCTAGCATGAACATCCGACGTCCCACAATGAGGATCCTTGCTGATAAAGACAGGTTACCAGTCTAAGTCCCTCCGAGCCAGTAGATGTTGCGCCCTCTACCGGTGACTAATACCAAAACTAGCGTCGCCTTTATAACCTTACGCAAATAATCCCCACACCCGGGAAGACGTAACAAAATGTTTCATTATATATATTTGTTTAAGTTTTTGTAATGTGTTTCTTTTTGTATATAAAATTCTTTTCCATTATTTCAAACCTTTAATTTGTTAATCTCGTTCATAAGATTTTGTTTTAAAGTTCTTTTTATTTATTTCAAACTTATAATCTCGTTCATAAGATATTTGTTTAAAACATCTATCCTCTTCTTAAATAATGTTAGTTTTGTTTTCAAGGGTCATTACCTTGTTTTCAAGGATAATTTTTTTTATTTGACTAAAAAGAGGCAATTAAAAAATGAATATTTGAACGTTTAATGAAACAAACGAAAGTGCAATTCGTATAGGTTGGCCAACAAACATTGGTACTTAATTATCCCATCCTTAAATAGTACGTCAAGCCATAATAGTACGTCAAGCACACTTCGGAGATATTCTGTACAATAAAAACCCTCAAAGTTCACCACACAATAGAGGTTGGGTGAATGCCGTTTGTACAACAGCATTGACAGTAAATCTGATTGCAGCATTTTCGGAACGAATACGCGGCCACACACAGAAAAACGTTTGTACGACGCCGACGTCTCTGTTGGACCGAAAGTACCAACACATTGCGGCATTGTTGGAATGAAAGCACGGTCATGGGGGATGAACAAGTTGCGGCATTGTTGGAATGAAAGGACAGTCTGGGGGATTGCGGCATTGTTGGAATGAAAATACGGTCTCAGTGTCTGGACAGTTGAGCCTTGTTTGACCGCATTATTGAGTAAGGATTCTTCACACAAAGACCGTTGATTTGAACTGGACAAAATAAAGGTATTATTGTACGCAGTGATCATCCCCAAAAAAATCAATCGTCAGCAGACAAGACGCATCGAAAGATAAGACGCACCGATGTTTTGGGGGTCTAAAAAGTCAGATAAGACGCGTCTTATCCGCAGGAAAATACGGTACATGATACTCCTATCTATCCCTGCATTTATAAGTGTCCTAAAAAGGCTTTCATTGTTAATGTTGAGAAACTAATGGCCATATTGACAATCTGTCAATGTTTTTAATTTAATCATAGGGCTAGATAGCTCAGTTGGTAGAGCGCCAGCACGTCAATCCGGAGGTCGTTGGTTCAAATCCCGCTCTAGTAAATTTTTCCTTGTTCAACCCAAAATCATTTAAAATTTACCCAGTCAGTTTCCCTTGTGGTTTATTATTTGATATCTGATATAAAAAGTCGCATCCCCTTATGGTGATCCCCTGGCTGCCGCTTCCCAGGTTGTATCGTATACTTGGGTGTGATCCCTGGCTACACGGCAGTTTACGGTTGAATGGCTTCTGACTGGCACCCACCGAACAAGGATATTGACAAAATAGGGAGACCGCCATCATAGGGCTAGATAGCTCAGTTGGTAGAGCGCCGGCACGTCAATCCGGAGGTCGTTGGTTCAAATCCCGCTCTAGTCAATTTTTCCTTGTTCAACCCAAAATCATTTAAAATTTACCCAGTCAGTTTCCCTTGTGGTTTATTATTTGTTTTTAATTGAAACACTAGTTATACATGTAAGACTGCACACTTTGATGATTATGGGCAACGATCTTAATACAATCATGTTGCCAAGTTTGTTAAATGATGCTCATGTAATCAAACATGAAGCAGAGTACCAAACTAGCCGTAGTTTAGCCGCTGTATCTGTCTAGAATGTTTGGTACCTACCCTTCATTAAGTTGTTTTGAGAAACAGCTCAAGTGTATGAAAACAAGTGGTACTTGCACAGTACCCTCTAAAGAAACGAAACCTCACCATTTTGACAGAACTAAGATCACCACAATGGGCCGATTCTTAACCTCCACTTGGCATTGGCACCTAGTAGGAATAAACTCAACAGATCAAAGTACTTTCAAGATGCTAATAAAAACAAAAGAAAATACAAAACTGTCGTTTGTATTACAGATGAGAAAGTGCCACCTCGAAGCAAGCGGAAAAGTGAAGCTAAAGTAAAGGAGATGGATTGGTGCAGTAATGATGCAGATAACATCAAGATGAACAAAGTCAATGGAGACAAGAATCAAGTATCAGGTACATGTACAGTCAAATCAGTCAATCAATTAATTGATTAAATAACATTTCTATTAAAGCTCTGCACACAGTTTAAACTCATGGTTTAATTTTCAAATTAATTGCATTGCTTGAAACCAATTTATTATGTAGGCACATTATTTAAATGTAAACGTATAAGGGTCAAGGTTTTTGGAGTCACTTCATGTACATTTTTCCTATGCTCACTTGTTAGCCTTTTAGTGTTTGATAATTCATATGATTCCAAACAAATCAGCAACCAAACTTGACAGACAGGATAATTTAACAGGATTCACTGTGGGTTGTGTTTGAAGTCAATAGGCGTTATGTTTTTGATTCAGTGGTATTTTTCACTCTAATTTCATATATACCTGGGACAGTTTATCCATTCTGTTTGGCCGAGAGGAGATAGTTTGTCTTGTGCTATAGTTTGAAACATAAGTGCACAAGTTTGAAACTTGCTCCATAAGTTACTAATTGCTCAACACACGCATCTATAGAAATTCAATGCAGAGTTGAGGTGAGCTAAGGCTAAACTGTCAGATTTGTTCTCAATTTTTACAGGGTCTTTTTGTGTTTTTAATGGAAAGGTTTTTATGAATGGGAAAGGAAGAGTGGTGACTCGGTCTTAAATGCCCATTTAAAACCATACAGGGTTGTTGCCATGCAATTTAAGGATTTCACCCTGCATGGTTTTAAATGAGCATTTAAGGACCTCGTTGCAAATCTTTTATTTCCTCATGGGAGGGCAGTAACTACTTGTCACCAAATGATAAAAAAATGTCAAAAATTGTAATCAACTGAAAAATTACTCAATGTTTTAATTACAATTGAAAGATACATGTGTGTGTACATGAGGGAACAATTTAAACTTTTGTCATTGTTTTCTTTTGGTGCCGAGATCTGTAAAGTTACGGTAAAATATTGGTTTTGAGAAAAATAGTAATAAGGATTTATAATGCACTCATCTCCTCCAAAAGTAAATCAAACAATACACACATAATGTTCAGCTGTGATGGAATTATTTGTACACTGAACAAATATTCCCAACACTTCGTTGTTCAAAGCCGGGTAACGTCCCAACTTTATGTTGCAATTAAGAAGTTTTATACTAAAATAAACCTTGCAATATACTCTTTGTGATTGTTGATGTATTTATTCGTCTTATTTCATATTTATTTCACAACTACAAAACTGTAAAAAATTCATGATGGTTGATATATGTATTGGCAATACTGTCTGCAAAAATGAACTCATTCACACACAAATATTCATGATGGTTGATATATGTATTGGCAATACTGTCTGCAAAAATGAACTCATTCACACACAAATATTCAGAATTTATGAGTCATTTTCTAGACGAGCAAAAGACACACAAAAATCTGTTAATTGTGCTCTTACAATATACAAAGCGGTGGCATGGAACTCGCAGTTACTTCATCAAAAATATCAATCACAATGCTCATTTGATTCACATTTTCATCAAATAAGAACCAGGAGATTTGTCTTTATCACATTCATTGCCGGATATCCATTGGGAGGGTTAGTTCATGGCTTTTCCTAACAAAGTTCTCTTACATCAAATAATGAACCACAGGGAAACTGACTGGGTAAATTTTAAATGACTTGGGGTTGAATAAGGACAAAATTACTAGAGCGGGATTTGAACCAACGACTTTCAGATTAACGTGCCAGTGCTCTACCAACTGAGCTATCTATCCCTATTAAATAGTTTTTTTTGTTTTTTGTTCAACCCCCAAAATTATCTAACTGCGCAACAAAAAAATCCCACCTGCAATTAAATTTTGTGCAATACAATACAATACACACAGGATGCCAAAGCTCACACAAAAGGCCACACAATTCACAGAACACTTTGGGTGGGAGGTGGGGGGGGGGGGGTTTGTCTTTCTGTCACATTCTCAGCTCTTTTCGGAAGCTTGTTATAAAAAATAAGTAAGCAAGGTACATTATTTATAAGGATTTGTTTCTTTGGCTATTGACTACTCATAGTTTTGGGAAAGGCTGATAGGAGCAAGTTGAAATTGTATTGACTTTGAACAACTGGCAGGGGCTGGCTTTACACTGCTATGAGTGGCCCAACCTAATGTGACAGTTAAACAACTAGTGAAAATGTGCTGATGATTTAACTAACTAGTGAAAATCTTTATCTTGTTTCCCACAAAATGGAAAAACAAATAATTCATGTTTTGTTAGGGTTTATGTGCTCAATTTCAGTTAGAAAATAGAAAACACTTTTTTTGTAATAGAGACAGGAGTGAGTTTGACAAAACAAATTCACATAAACTGTTCATACTGATATTTGATCAAGTAATACAAATTAAAGTTTAAAATTTAAAGTTGTCCATTGTTTTTATTATATCTTATTACTTGAAGGAATTAAAACAGGTTGTATGAAATGCAGAATCACTGAGTTATACTTTTTGGGAGAGCTTTAAAGCCATGTATCCTTTTTTAGATTTGTGTAGTCAGCTTTATATGCTATCATGAAACACATCTCTGAGGTTGTACTTGTAATAGTTTATTGGTCAACCAAGTAATTGTTGTCTTTTTAAACTCAGATGGTGCTGGAATGTCTCCACATGTTATGCACTATCAACAGCCATCCCATTTTCCTATGGCAGGAAGTCAACAAGTGTTTGTATTCTCTACACGTATGGCTAACCAAGCTGCACAGGCCATCTATACTGGACAAGCTGACTCTATATTATCTTATCATAGATCACAAGCTGCACACAGAGACTATCTACATCCTGAACAGGTAACAATACTCGTAGGGTTATCTAATACAGTAGCTGGTACACACATTTGTCCATTAAAATCGCACATGTCTGGCCACTTTTATTTGCCTTGGTACAGTATATGCAGGGGAATCAGCCATTGAACATGATGGTTTTATGCATCAAAATTTGGACATTGGTGCATCTTATTTGTGGCGTGTTGTGGTCGAGCAGTCGCGCACTCGACACAAGCTCTGGTGTTGCAATTAGCAGAGTGTGGATTTGAGTCCCGCTCTTGACTCTTGTGTACTTAAGCAAGAAACTTAACCATTATTGCTTCGTCCTTCAGATGGGACGTAAAGCCAAAGTTCCCCTGGGTTGTGTAATGCATGTAAAAGTACCTAGTACACTTATCGCCCAGTCTTTTCAGATATATGGTAGGATGTAGAGTTTGCACCACAGCACCTTGTGAACCATTACATGGTGCTATGTAAATAATTGGGTCTTATAATTCAAACAAAGTTCCCCATACCTTGTAGAAAAATAGTGAGCGTTTTGAGATGCTGCTGGCTGTGATTAAGTGCCATATACTATTATTTAATTGCGATTTGTAATTGTCAAGTTGCATGACATCAAAGAATACCAGCCTGAAAATATTGGAAACGATGTGATTGCATCAGATTTGTATTGTTCGTGGTGTAAATGGTGGTCCCAATGTGGTGTGTGTTTCATTTCCTGGGCAAGACCATTTTTAGTGGTGGGATCTAATTCCAAATCTTTTGAAGTCAATCGCTGTTGCAGCGCGGTGGTTCACAACAGGTGTTCCTAAGGGGGCTTCTGGTGGTGCAGGTGCAACAGAACAGCTCCTGGATTTTATGGGTTGAAAAAATCATAAAAAGCATTTTAGAAAGCCATCTGTATACAGGAAATGATTGCAAAGTTAGTATAAGATTCATCAGATGGTAAATGTTGAATGTTGATTGAATATGTTGGTTGGAGTGTCGTGGCCGAGTGGTTAAGAGCACCGAACTCAAGCTCTTGTGTTTCTGTTCAGCAGAGTGTGGGTTCGAGTCCCGGTCGTGACACTTGTGTCCCTGAGCAAGACACTTAACTATAATTGCTTCTCTCCACCCAGGGGTAAAATGGGTACCTGTGAGGGCAGAGATGGTTCTTGTGATTGATTTAGCCTTGTAGCGCATATATTGCAGCACAGGCTGTATACTCCCCAGGGAGCTGAGATGGTTTAAGGAATGAAATAAATGGCCCAGTGACCAGGGGTAATAATGAGCGCTTTGAGACGCCCTTGGGTGTGATAAAGCGCGATATAAATCCATATTATTATTATTATTATTATTGATGATGTATTGTGTGTATTTGTAGGATTTCTGGAATAGAATTGAATGTGTTAATAATACCATCACTGTTATTGTTAGTTTCAATTTTAACCTATAAGAAAGAAAATCGCACACATTTAATGAACATGAATTTAACTTTCACAATCACAGTTCCGAAATGTAAAATCCTCAAAATCCTGCTATTAACATGAAAATCAAATAAATGCCCATACGTGAGAAATTGGACCCATTCTGTAAACATGTCTCAGGCTAATACTTTACTCATACTTTTAGTTTCATTTGTGTCTGATGATGAAATTAAGTGTTTTCCATCGGACTTGGCTGCTGGCCGATTTTGAGTGTTCAAGGTACCTGGTATAGGATTTGTCAACCCCTGTGCTTACTTGAAACTGACTTTATTTCTTGCAGATTCTCATATGTCAGTAACAGACAATATGGTCATACACATTTTGTAACTTATAAGTAACACCACAAAAACAGATAAAGAGCAACCCTGCCAATCTCATTTCACTCACCAAAAAGTGCTGTACACATTTTTGCAGCTTATTTAAATTATTGTTTTCCGCTTTTATTGTATATTGGTTGAAACTCACTACATCCAAAGTGCATTTTTTATTTATATATTTTTTATTTCAGGATACACTTCCAGATGTGATGCACCCACAAGACAACATGCCTACACAGAATCCACAGCATACAACCTTGAATCAAGGTCAGCCTATGATGATGGATCCTAACAATGGTAATCCAATGCAAGGAATGCTAATGAATCAACAGGTTCAGCATCATGCAATACCTCATCATCAAGCTCAACCACAGGTGATGGACACAGTCAATAATGAACTTGTAAATGTCAAAACAAGTGGTGGACGGAAACGCCCAGATAGACCCAATTCAATCAACACAGACAGTAATAATCCCAGTAAGAATCAAACAGCTTCCCACAAAAATGTCACAAGTGATGGAAATACAGGCAAGCAAAGTGACTCAAATGTTGCCACTACGACAGTTACCACCAAATCCAGTAAGTCCAAATCATCTAAGAGAAAACGGCCTCCATCCTCTTCACAACAGTTACAACCAAATATGACCCAAGGACCTCATAACATGCCGCCAGCTTCAAATTTTGGACCATTTCCTCAACAACCTTTTGGACCTGGCCAGTTTCCACCCCATCCACAGCAAATGCCTGGAATTCCAAACATGGGAATGCGACCTCCACTACAAGGCACACAGCCACAGTCTGGACCTCTGTTTCAAATGGAGGCAACAGAAACAGAAAATCTGGACCCTAGTGCATTGTGGGAAAATCCTCCTTGCAACAAAAAGACTCCTAACCTTGCAAATTTGGCTTGGCAACAGGAGCAACAAATGAGAATGATGCAACAGCAGCAGGGCAGTGGATCTCAATTACCCATGATGCCACATCAGCAATCATCAATGATGTCACCGTGTCATGAGACAATGATGACAAACAGACCATATTCTGAAGGTAGCCAGTCACAGGAACACCCTGAAATGGCACCCTTTTCTCCAGTTTCTGGTCCAGGAATGCCATTTGAAATGCCCAACTATAAGCCACCTCAGCAAATTGACAATCCAACACCGGAGCAGTTGAGACATAGAGAGGAAAGATTAAGAACTCTCAAAGAAATGCAACGGTTGCTGTTTCCTGAAGAGCATCAGACCAGGTCTCCTACCCCTGGGAGATTAGTGTCACCTAGTGGAGGAATGGGCTCACCACAAGGTAATATGATGAACTCAGGACCTGGAATGATGAGACCACCAGGACCAGCAGGTATGATGGGACCTCAACAGAGACCCATTATGCACCTACCCAATATGGGGCCACATCCTAACATGGACAATCCAGACCCTGCAATGGGATTGTCACCAGAGCACCGTATGGCCCAAGAGCAAATCATCATGCCACCACCACCAGATTGGGATAACATGACACCACCACAAAAAGAATGGTACAAACTTCAACATGAATTTTATGCATTGAAACGAAGGAAAATTGCTACAGAACAAATGAAGATTGGACATGGCCCTATACCTGAGCTTCATGGAGCAGGATATCGGGATCCTATTGATATGGGACCTTATCACCACGGAATGCCAAGTGGACCTGGTATTGGAATTGGCATGGGACCAGGACCTAGTTTAGGTCCAGGTATACCACATGGACTACCAGGAGATCATGGATTGCCTCCAACAATAAATAGATGCATGCCAGGGGCAGATATGGATATATCAAATCAGGGAACAGTAGGTCCAGGTATGACTGGTTCTGGTATGCCAGGTATGCCTGGTCAAGGAATGCCAATGCAAGATATGCCTGGTCAGACAGGACAAGGAATGCCCCCACCACCTCCCTATCATGGAACTCATAATGCTGCCACACCTACCATGCCTAGACGCTCTAGCCTCTCTGGACCTGGTACACTGGCAATGAACCAATCTACACCCTTTCCAATGTCCCCTCATCATATTCCATCAGGACAGCCATCGCCAAGGTCCAACAGAACAAATTCTCTTCCAGCCTCGGGATCTGTTCCTCCTTCAACTACTGGCCAATTGCCGACTGGTCAGGTGCCGACTGGTCAGGTGCCAACTGGTCAGGTGTCGACTGGTCAGGTGCCTACTGGAAATGAATTGAAATCTAACCTGATTACATCAGGTAAAGTAACTACAGTTAATGCAAGTGGAAGCTTGCCAACAGGTCCTGTTCAAACGTCAGGAAGCTCAGCTACCACAGGATCAGTCACAATTGGGTCTCAGCAAATACCAAGCACTCAAGCTGGCCAAGTATCTCGTCAACCAATGTCACCACAACAGGGAAGTCCTTTCAGACCCAGTCACCAGCCACCCACTCCAACATCTGTATCAACTCCCAACACTCCTGTTGGGGATTCTACTAAGGCTAGTAAAGCACGTACTCCTGGTAACAACATAGACCAATCGCCAAGACCCCCTCAATCTGGAACACCTGCAGGTGATGCAAATGTACAGTCAGTTGTAAGAATAAGTCAGGCTGGAGGATCACAACCTGGAACCCCTAATTCCGCTCCTAATAATGGAAGTAGACAAAGCGTTTCTACACCAAGCAGTTTGACGCCACCAACAGCAAAGTCTAACTCTGAATCAAGTAATTCCAAACCCAGTGATGGACCTAATGCACAAATTCCATCCACTCAGAAGCCTTCAGAAAGTGTGGGCAGTGGGACAAATGCATCTGCTCCACAACAAAGGCTTGTTAACTTTCCACCCAGCCAATTGAATAGAGATAAAGCGCCCAACTTCCCTCCACGAGGAGAAGACCTTCAACAGTATGCATCAACATTTTATCAGAAGGCTTCAAAAGAGTCATCCAAGTCCAGTGGACGGTTACAGCATTTTGGTCCAGGTAGCCCAGTTGGGCCAGAAATAATGGGCCAAACGGGGGAAAATATGAACTCGCAATCGACAATTATTAGATCCCAGCCAGATAATTCTCACCCTCAAATCATGGCTCCACAACAAAGAATGATAACCGCTCAAAATAGTGGAAATTCGCAATCTGAGTCTATGACGACTCAAACAGGTGTTATTCCCATGACGACTCAAACAGGTGTTATGCCATTACAACCAGGAATGATGACATCACAGTCAGGAATGATGGCATCACAGTCGGGAATGATGACATCACAGTCGGGAATGATGACATCACAACCAGGAATGATGACATCACAACCAGGAATGATGACATCACAGTCAGGAATGATGACATCACAGTCGGGAATGATGACTTCACAGTCGGGCATGATGACGTCGCAGCCAGGCATGATGACACATCCAAGGATATCAACATCACAAGAGATGAGTTCACATCCATGCATGATGTCACCACAATCTGGTCCTAGTGTTGCAGATAAAGGATCCTCACACCTTGGACATGTTGGAATGATTTCTCATTCTGGAATGATTCGGCCACAGCATCCAGAGATGATGACACCACATGGAATTATGACATCACAACAAGAAATGATGGCCTCCCATCCAGCAGGAATGACTGGTATGATGTCACCACAACCTATGACACCACATGATGCTATGCATCATCCACCAGGCATGATGCAAACAAGAATGCCAATGTCACAACAAATGATGTCACAAGCCAATATGGGGCCAAGACAGGGATTAATGATGTCACAAGCAAGAATGGGTCCTCCACATGGGAATCCATGTATGCCACCAGAGGAAATGATGTTATCACATGGAAATATGACCTCACAACCTGGAATGATGTCACATGGTGGTATGGTGACTTCACAGGCAGGAATGATGTCACAACAGAGAATGATGTCCTCACAGCCAACTATGATGCAACAGCAAGGAATGACTGCTCAGACAAGAATGGCATCCCGTAGTCCTATTATTGAGTCACATGGCATGGGATTTGATCATCATCACCCTATGGATGGACCAATGGGCTTTCACCCAATGCATGGCAATATGCTCAACAATACAGGAATGCAGGATATGCGTGGAATGCACAGTATGCCTAATAGATTCCCAGGACCAAAGCAAATGCAAAGAAACTTAGGGGGTGTTCCCCCTACCATGGGTCATAGTGTTGGACCTATGGGAAGGACTAGTGGTATGGCTCCTGGCGGATCACCCATAATGCATATTGACGGTAACCCCAGAGATTCCAATTTAATGCAGAGTGAATCTAAGCCAATAAGCCAATCTCAAGTTGGGAGAACCATTCATACGTCATCACCTAGCCCATTGTCATTATTACAGAGTCGCTTCTCACCACCATTACTCCCAGATGGTAAAGGACCAAAGCAAACATTGCAATATTTCCCCCAGGGAAATCCTACTCCTGCACCCCAAGCACAGTCTGGTAATCCGCATCTAAACCCATCTAATGCACCAGGACCACAGGGACAAGGACCAGCACCAAAACAAATACAAATGCCATTCCCATTAGAAATGGTGACTGGTAACCCACCGTCCATGACACCATCCTTTGGGCCATCCCAGCGTATGCCAGGTCCATCAGCTAGAATGTGTGGTCCAGAGTCTATGTATCCACAGGGATATCCTGCATCCAATAGACCAAGACAACAATTACCTGGATATGTGGGAGCTCCTCGTCATACAATGCAATATAGTGGGCCTCCTATGGGAATGCCTATGTCCAATGCTATGGGTCAACAGATGCCTTACCCAACGGGATATGGACCCCATGGACTACCAGGCTCCAATATGGCAATGGGGGATTCCATTATGCATGGCTATAATAATATGCCAAAATGAACCCTTCACATTTGATACTGCCCAGCTTGATTGTGCCAGAGATGACTGACTGTTGCAGTGTAAAGTGTGACATCAATACTAGCATGGGAAACTGTTGCAGTGTAAAGTGTGACATCAATACTAGCATGGGAATGTAGTATTGACTTTTTGCTGATAGGAATTATACAATGCTGCATAAAGGGCTAACTGTCACTAATAATTATAAAGGGATCTAATGGATTTACATTTTGTGTACATTGGTTGGAATCACTTGACACAGTAGTATATTCCAGGTGATAGACACATGGCCAAGTAATGGCAGGGCCTAGTTCACATTCATTGACACAGTAGTATATTCCAGGTGATAGACACATGGCCAAGTAATGGCAGGGCCTAGTTCACATTCATTGACACAGTAGTATATTCCAGGTGATAGACACATGGCCAAGTAATGGCAGGGCCTAGTTCACATTCATTGACACAGTAGTATATTCCAGGTGATAGACACATGGCCAAGTAATGGCAGGGCCTAGTTCACATTCATTGACACAGTAGTATATTCCAGGTGATAGACACATGGCCAAGTAATGGCAGGGCCTAGTTCACATTCATTGACACAGTAGTATATTCCAGGTGATAGACACATGGCCAAGTAATGGCAGGGCCTAGTTCACATTCATTGACACAGTAGTATATTCCAGGTGATAGACACATGGCCAAGTAATGGCAGGGCCTAGTTCACATTCATTGACACAGTAGTATATTCCAGGTGATAGACACATGGCCAAGTAATGGCAGGGCCTAGTTCACATTCATTGACACAGTAGTATATTCCAGGTGATAGACACATGGCCAAGTAATGGCAGGGCCTAGTTCACATTCATTGACACAGTAGTATATTCCAGGTGATAGACACATGGCCAAGTAATGGCAGGGCCTAGTTCACATTCATTGACACAGTAGTATATTCCAGGTGATAGACACATGGCCAAGTAATGGCAGGGCCTAGTTCACATTCATTGACACAGTAGTATATTCCAGGTGATAGACACATGGCCAAGTAATGGCAGGGCCTAGTTCACATTCATTGACACAGTAGTATATTCCAGGTGATAGACACATGGCCAAGTAATGGCAGGGCCTAGTTCACATTCATTGTATGTGTTTAACAATATGTAGATGAACTACATCTAGTGGATTTGAAAACAAGTCAAGAAGCTTTTCCATCCAGTGCTACAAGTGTTTGCTGCATTGTACTGAACTCAGTGTATCAGCAGCATTGATTAGTGCAACGCCATCTAGTAGTAACTCTTGTTTGTAACACTTGCAAGGCACGCATGCAGAACCTTATCATGGTACCTTTTGGATGACAAGATTAAACTTGGTACATTAAACATAAAAACCAAGTAGAATCTTGGTGCAAGGAATCATATTGCATGGTAATTTCCACTCTGATGATTTGTATGGTCAGAAAGTGTGCAATTTGTTTGTATTACAAATTAAGAAACATATCACACTTCCCCGACAATAGTAGCTTTTTCATTTAATTTGTCAATTTGCTTTGCTGGATAACAGTGTACCAAGTATGGGTTTGTTCCATGTAGATGAGTGCAGTCAATGTCAATGTTGCATGCAGTCAAATGACGGGTAGAGACAACACAGAGACACTGTTCTGTTAAATCCAACACAAGGAATATCAATGCTAACTGGGGAACATAGATCACAGCATCTTCAAGTTAGTGCTGTGTATGGGTGTAACATGTTTCAAGGATCAATGTTCTATTGATAAAGGTAGTTGAGTCTGTCAAGACTGCTTTGTAGTCAGTCCATCTACTTTATACTGGGACACAGAAGGAGGGGAATTACAGAAACAGGAGAACTAAAATACAACATGTATGAAATAGTTGACATTTGAGCTTTCTGGTTGATTCATGATGAATGGTGTGCACCATGGCTGTGAATGCATCAAAGGTCTCAACAGTTTAGCGCTTTATTATTACACATAACTTTAATGCAGTGACTACATGTATCATGCTTTTTGTTAATTAAGTAAGCTAGTTGCCAGTAATAAACCAATGAATATTTTGAAATGAATTGGTTTGCAAAGGCTTTCTTAAAACTTTGAAACTAATAGAGGAAACTTACAAAAAGTGAGAAAGTGGTGTCAAACAGAATGCAAATCATAACCTAAAATTGTCATGAAGAAGGGACTCATTCAAGTGTTTATCAATTTGGCATTAGTTTCAAAGTTGACTAGAAACTTTTGCGTTGGTACATGGTTAATCAGGATACATGCCTCCACACCTTGTTCAATTAGGAATAGATGTCTCAATGTAGTGATATAGCACACTGTTTCCCCCATGACTATAAATGCTGCTCATGTGTATCAGGACAATATCTCCAAACGGCACATGGTTATAGCATTACACAAGTTGCACTGACTTCACAACCATGTTGACTTGACAATGCATTATTATAATAATAAAAATGCATGACTGTTTAAAAACAAAGCATTAAGAACTGTCCAATGAGGTAAATTACCACAAGATCTTTCTTATCATTTTATGTACATTGATCAGCCTTTCATTGTACGATGCTCTGCGTTTCTGAAAGAGCAAAGTGCCTTTCATTACATGCTGCAGTTATGACTGCTGCAAATTGTTTTCTTATCCAATCCAGTGCAGACCAGATGCTGCTCCATATGTTGGAGAAAAAACAATTGAGTTATTCTACAATGCATGTTGAGTACTCAACTGATAGGTTTCCCACTTAATGTAGTACAGTTTCATCATAACTTGTATGGAATATGGCAACACCTATGGTCAAGTGACTGTAATGAACTCAAATAAGAATGAAGTAGAGGCTTTAGTCACAAACCTGTTCAGATACCAGATTGTATTCAGAAGGTGTATTCATGGCTGTCTACTGCTCTTAATACTCTTTTACTTTTTATTTTTTATTTCAAATTCTATGATTTTCTCAGAATATCAGCTGGAAATAACACTTGTGTGTTTTAGGTTATTGACTTGTTTATTCTAACTATTGACGAATTGTTGGCATTATTAGTGGTGCTGTATACCATCTACATGTACTTGTAGTAGTTACTGTCTGGATGGTATCAGTTGCCTCTATCATTGCAATTAATTAATAACAAAGTAGTCATTAGAGTGCAGTATAAATATAGGTACATCACTGGGGACAACTAGCAGCTGACTAGATGTACTAGTTGTACTTCTACCAATTATAAAGACAAATAGAATATGATTGCTGAATGTTTTATCGAAGGTGTCTTTTTATTCTACAACTATCATACACATGTACAGAAGATCATGTTTCTACAGTGTGTTTAAAGAAGTTGCAGGACAACATGTATTTGTTTACTTTTTATTCCCATGAAGAAAACAATTGCCCCAAAATAAAAGCTTTTAAAGTGGTTGTTACCATTTTGTAAAATGGTTGTTAACGTTTAGTTTGTTGCAAGCAAGCTCATAATATTGAACTAATTTTGCAGCAATTTTGAAGCAAGATGGCAGCTGCATGATGAACATCCTTTGTCGATGCATCCACAGGAAACCATGACCCACTGCATGTTGTAACCATTATCATAAACCCATAGGAAAATACATTGACCTGTTTTTCTGAAGGCTTTAATGCAAGGAACATTGCAACAATGTTCCCGCTGTATTAAAGGTCAGTGAATTTCTTTACTATGGGCCAAATTGAGTGTGTTGACTGCAATAAACTTAAGCCCTGTCGTACATGTACCTGTACAGCAAAGGACTCCAATTGTTGGCCGTGAAAACATCATGATTAGTTAAGTATTCGTGCTTGTGTTGAGTCCTGTAAACACTGCCAATCTTAGATATTGTGCTCCGACAGTATCTGTAAAAGTGTAATACAATGTATAAAGTGATTTAATTTGTACTGATCTACCTCAGACCACTATTGTACATAATTGAGGGATATTGTATGGCAATGTATGTAAATTCAATGCATCAACATAATCAATGTGATTGGATAGTTTACTTAACCTCTTGCATGTTCAGGTTCACATCTACCCCAATCGGTTACTGCCATAAGCCATGGAGCAGGTTAATCAGTTGGTTCACATCTACCCCAATCGGTTACTGCCATAAGCCATGGAGCAGGTAATCAGTTGGTTCACATCTACCCCAATCAGGTACTGCCCTAAGCCATGGAGCAGGTTAATCAGTTGGTTCACATCTACCCCAATCAGGTACTACCCTAAGCTGGTTAGTTCTTCTGTTCAAAACATGATCGAACATAATTGTAGAAACTTTGTTAATTCTGGGTTATGTTTGGCTTGAATATGAATCGAGTAAAGTGTTCCTTTAGCAAGAATTGTGTCCGAGTTGACAAAAGACCTTCCTCCAGTGATGTTTTCTATGTGCCCCCTTACACAGGGTTGTGTTGTATATGTACTGTACATGTATTAGTTGCAGTCACTCGTGTCATGTGGATAGTGATTGCAACTGGTAGCATTGTGCTTCAAGAACGGTGGATTTGAGCAATTTGTGACCATTGAATACTTAAACTTACACGCAAATTGAATGACCAATTGTACCAAGTTGCATTTATACTGCATGGATAACATGTCATGTAGGTACACATTGGCCAAAAGTGGCCACTGCTTATACCTGTGATAAAACATCAAAGGACATGATCCCATAAATGAGTTATATATTGGTTAAACAGTGCACTTTGCAGCCTGGCAGCATTGATTGTTGAGGGATGTGTGTATGGGGATTATTGTTGAGGGGTTGTGCTTTGGTGTTGGTGTTGAGAGAGTGTGCTTAGTAGTTATTAATGAGGGGGTGTGCCCATGTATGTCAGCGCGAGAGGGTGTGCATGGCGATAGTGTTGAGGGGGTGTGCACAGGCATTAATTCTGATGTATGCTTGGGTGATATCTCAAAGTTAAAATTGTGAGAAATGAATACTTAGGCCTATGGTAAATATGTAATGTACATTTACATTGCAGGTAGACTAGGGAGAAATCATTACATTACCATACATTGATACCCTCAATACAAAGTATCCTTTCAGCATAATATGACATACCCATTTGTTTACATTCTAATGTAAATGGAGCCTCACTGTGTTGGTAACAACCTCATTTAAAAAACATCCTCATATTTAGACACAAATTCCATTTATTTCAAATTTGATGTACTAAAAACAAGTTTGAGTGTTGAGTTCTCATCTCAAAATGCTGGAGGATTCTGATTGATTCAGAATTACTCTGAATAAAAGTCTTGCTGGATCCTATCCAAGTAAATTATAACATTTAACAATTGAAGACTACAAAGTGTTGTTTTTTAATTCAATTTAGTTTTTTTGTCTTTGGTTGTTTCTTTTTTTTGTTCCATTGTTATTTTAGTGACAGTGATACTGTTTTGCAAATGGCGATATTTATAATTATTGTTAAGATCAAAGAACATGTTTTAATGAAAAAATTGTTCAATGAAACCTAAATGCTGTACCTGATCCTATATTTAGACCTGATGGTTAATATTCTGAACAAACTGGACTTAATCAACTCTACTCGTACAAGTTTGCATGGATTTGGTTCAGATTCTTATAAGGAGACTTACAGCCAAGCCTCTTGGCTACCGTACATCATTTTTCATACCAAAATGTATATTGAATTATGAAATGAAACAACTACCTGTTGAGATGATTAATATATTTTCAGTATTAACCTAGTTTGTGGTGATACAGTGTATTGAAGAAGCCCCTGTAACGAGATGATGCAGGCACTATCTGCAGAGTAAGAACAAGAGAGATGGTTTGTGCAGTCAGTGGCTGAATCCAAGCATAGGTTTGTGGTGCTATGATTGTATGACTGTTATACATGAACATACAATTGACAGACCTACAAATACTGACCTAACTTGTTAATATTAGACTAATTGGTGCAAGCATGCAAGTGGCCATGTTTGTATGTATATCATTGTTGCACATCATTACAACATTGACTTATATACTTAATATGTAAAATGATGACTTTGTACTTTTCTAAGCTTAATTGTATGTTTTTGTTAAGGACTATAATGATATATATAAATGTAAATATTTATAAATATGTGTCTTTATATATAAATATATATATGATATCCATATATATATCTATATGTATCTTATGTATATGTATATGTGTGTATAAATGAGTAGGTAATGATTTTAGGTAGTTGCTATATTTCTTGACCATCACGACATAAGGAGATTTATTCTGAGGTGTGTCACATAATATTTGTATTTCCACAGGAAAGTATTGTGTAAATAAGATTATTTTGAATAACCTTAAAACGAGTTGGTCATATTTTTCTTGTGTTGCCTGTTGTCCTTTTTTAACTGGATCATTGTGATCAATCCTTTGTGTACATTTTACACATTGACTTAATGGCATTGATCCATTAACCATAACATATAAAATACAACTCTCAACATTCCAAAAGGCTTACAAATATATGCATACAACATGTACGACCAAATGCAGACTGCAACCAAATGATTCATACATGTTATATACCAGTTGATCCTGTTCATTTCAAAAGGGGTAGCGCCACCAGCGCGCCACCTACGTTGAAAATAATCTCATTCGACCCTCGCGCCGTGGACTGGTCGCAAATTACGGAGTCGGAGGCCTTCGGAGGCGCATGCTGATGGGGGCCAAAGGCGCTCAGACACCCACGAAGCGGCTCTGCAGACAAGTCCCCGGTAATTCTAAGACCGAGCGTGTCAGGGCGGTTATTATCTCGTTTGAACGACTTAATTATCTCGTTCGGACGACTTATTATCTCATTCGAACGAGATAATTAAGTCGTTCGAACGACTTAATTCAACTTGGCAGCAATGCGCTTGGACGGAAGCGCATTGCTTCCAAGTTGAATTTAAAAAAATTAAAAATTAAGTCTTTCGAACGACTTAATATCTCGTTCGAACAACTTATTTATCTCGTTTGATCGACTTATTATCTCGTTCGAACGACTTATTATCTTGTTCGAACGACTTAATTTTTTATTTTTTTTATTTCAACTTGGCAGCAATGCGCTTCCGTATGTATGCACAGTATACACTATTTGAATTATGGTTGCTCTCTGCTGCGTGCCGTTGAGACTGCCTGGACGAGTCCATTTTATCAGAGGGTATTGTTATTGTCAAATGTTGTAAATTCACAAAATCTTTACACCAGAAAACATTTGTAAATTAATTTTTTGCGTTGCCAACTGCTGCAGTAATTTAACAATTTAATAAGCAACATTAATAACATAAACGACATGTATAACATATCTGTTTAAGATGTGTATGTTGCCTCAGAATTAAAATTACCTGCGGCAAATGTTCCCGTCCGTCAACAGAGATCGTTTGAACGCAAACTAAGTATTAGAAAGAAAAAAAAATTCACAAAAAAAATTCACAAAAAAGCGACAAATATCTAGAGGATGCACAGAGGGATTTTGTTTAAACTTTCAGGAATTACGTTCAGCAAAAATATCTGAGGATGAACAAATTTTTTTTCACATTATGTCGATATTTGCAGCCATTTTAGGGGAGACTTTTTGTAATGAAATTCCCACCTAGACCCATTCATACACGTTAGCCGCTGCAATAAACCAACGGAAAATTTTGGGTTATATTTTTACGCATTCTTTTAAAACTAAGCACCTCATCAATTGAAAAGGCTCTTACAATATACACTGTTATGTTTTTGGTGCTGTTAAAGAGAGAATATTAACGGCATACATGGATTTCTTTTTGTTTTTTAATGGTCATCACCTATTTTTAAAATGGAGTGTACCCAAACAGCGATTGCAAATGATTGCGCAACAGCCCTTCCGCCCCCCTGCCAGAACAGAAATCCACCCATAGCAGAAATCTACACAGAGCAGAAATCCTCCCATAGCAGAAATCCTCCCATAGCAGAAATCCACCCATAGCAGAAATCCTCCCATAGCAGAAATCCACCCTTAGCAGAAATCCACCCATAGCAGAAATCTTCCCATAGCAGAAATCCTCCCATAGCAGAAATCCTCCCATAGCATAAATCCTCCCCATAGCAGAAATCCTCCCATAGCAGAAATCCTCCCATAGCATAAATCCTCCCCTAGCATAAATCCTCCCCATAGCAGAAATCCTCCCATAGCATAAATCCTCCCCATAGCAGAAATCCACCCATAGCAGAAATCCTCCCATAGCAGAAATCCTCCCATAGCATAAATCCTCCCCATAGCAGAAATCCTCCCATAGCAGAAATCCTCCCATAGCAGAAATCCTCCCCATAGCAGAAATCCTCCCATAGCAGAAATCCACCCTTAGCAGAATCCACCCATAGCAGAAATCCACCCATAGCAGAAATCCACCCTTAGCAGAAATCCACCCATAGCAGAAATCCACCCGGCAGAAATCCACCCATAGCAGAAATCCACCCATAGCAGAAATCCTCCCATAGCAGAAATCCACCCATAGCAGAAATCCACCCATAGCAGAAATCCACCCATACATGTAGCAGAAATCCACCCATAGCAGAAATCCACCCATAGCAGAAATCCACCCATAGCAGAAATCCACCCGTAGCAGAAATCCACCCGTAGCAGAAATCCACCCGTAGCAGAAATCCACCCGTAGCAGAAATCCACCCATAGCAGAAATCCACCCATAGCAGAAATCCACCCATAGCAGAAATCCACCCATAGCAGAAATCCACCCATAGCAGAAATCATCCCTTAGCAGAAATCCACCCATAGCAGAAATCATCCCATAGCAGAAATCCTCCCATAGCAGAAATCCACCCATAGCAGAAATCCACCCATAGCAGAAATCCACCCATAGCAGAACTATCCACCCATAGCAGAACTATCCACCCTTAGCAGAAATCCACCCATAGCAGAAATCCACCCATAGCAGAAATCCACCCTTAGCAGAAATCCTCCCATAGCAGAAATCCACCCATAGCAGAAATATTCCCATAGCAGAAATCCTCCCATAGCAGAAATCCATCCATAGCAGAAATCCACCCATAGCAGAATCCACCCATAGCAGAAATCCTCCCATAGCAGAAATCCACCCATAGCAGAAATCCACCCATACATGTAGCAGAAATCCACCCGTAGCAGAAATCCACCCGTAGCAGAAATCCACCCGTAGCAGAAATCCACCCGTAGCAGAAATCCACCCGTAGCAGAAATCCACCCATAGCAGAAATCCACCCATAGCAGAAATCCACCCATAGCAGAAATCCACCCATAGCAGAAATCCACCCATAGCAGAAATCCACCCATAGCAGAAATCCACCCTTAGCAGAAATCCACCCATAGCAGAAATCATCCCATAGCAGAAATCTTCCCATAGCAGAAATCCACCCATAGCAGAAATCCACCCATAGCAGAAATCCACCCATAGCAAAAATCCACCCATAGCAGAAATCCACCCATAGCAGAACTATCCACCCTTAGCGGAAATCCACCCATAGCAGAAATCCACCCATAGCAGAAATCCACCCTTAGCAGAAATCCTCCCATAGCAGAAATCCACCCATAGCAGAAATATTCCCATAGCAGAAATATTCCCATAGCAGAAATCCATCCATAGCAGAAATCCACCCATAGCAGAAATCCACCCATAGCAGAAATCTTCCCATAGCAGAAATCCATCCATAGCAGAAATCCACCCATAGCAGAAATCCACCCTTAGCAGAAATCCACCCATAGCAGAAATCTAACCTACTAGGTATGCATACCATGGAGGGGGTCTACACTCTCTTTTTCATTGGATTTTGTATTTTCCACCCAGATGTCGCCATTTTGCATCATCATCTCTAAGATTTCTTAGTTATTTGGAATAAATAACATACCTGTCCTTTTACTTAAAGGTACTGAACACGTTTGGTAATTACTCAAAATATATATTAGCATAAAAACTTACTTGGTAACCAGCAACGGAGAGCTGTTGATAGTTGCATGACCGGCTTCTAATTAATGATGCTAAGAGTGAATTTTTGATCATCGGATCAAAGCAGCAGTTGCAGAAAATTAATATTTCCAATATCATGATAGGTGATGCTAAAGTTTTTCCTACAACATGTGTTCGTAATTTAGGGTCATGGTTTGATTCTGAACTTACAATGAACACCCACATCAATAAAGCTTGCTCTGCAGCTTTTTTTCATCTTCACAACATCAAACGCATTAGTCAATTCCTAACACAAGACTCTCTTTTAAAACTAATTCATGCATTTGTGACTAGTCGTCTTGATTATTGTAATGGCCTTTTGTATGGTCTGCCAAAGTCACAGATAGCTAAACTACAAAGGGTTCAAAACGCTGCAGCCAGAATTGTTACTAACACACACCGGTTTGAACACATTACACCTATAATTCGTCAATTACATTGGTTGCCTGTTTCGTACAGGATTAATTTTAAAATCCTTTTGTTGACCTTTAAAGCTCTTCATGGTCTTTCTCCAAAGTATTTACAGGATCTTGTTTCCATCCGGAAGGTATCTTCATATCAACTTAGGTCAGGGAATAATGGTATTTTCTTGGATTATCCTTCTGGTAAAATGTTGACTACATTTGGTGATAGGGCTTTTTCTGTGGCAGCCCCTAAGCTTTGGAATGCGCTACCGTTTCATATACGTAGCGAACAGAAACTTACCTCTTTTAAATGTAATATAAAAACCTATCTTTTTAAAGCCGCTTTTTAGTGTGTCTTTCTTCTATGGTCACCTTGTCAGTTAGTTTAGATTTTTAGCATAAATAGGGTTAAAGGCGTCTGTCTCCTGAAAAGGTCAAAACATTACCGATGCCAGCAGGGATAGGCCTATGTAATAAGTACTATTAGTTCTCTGTTGGCGGGACAGACGTATCCCCATACTTTTGTTTGGGCGCTGGCCTGGTGACCAGTCTTTTTTCTTTGTCCTTTTCTTCCATTATGTGCTTTTTAACATGTGTTCTGCGCCTTTGATCATTTTGTATGTAAGGGGCGCAATATAAATTTTAAATATTATTATTATTATTATAAAACATTGTGAGAAACCACTCCCTCTGAAGTAACGTAGTTTTTGAGAAAGAGGTAACTTCTCACTAAAATAATAAAAGACTTCATGCATGAAGCCTTTTATTAGCATCTGAAAGCACACAAAATTGTGCAACAAGGGTGTTTTTTCTTTCATTATTTTCTTGCAACTTCGATGACCGATTCAGCCCAAATTTTCACAGGTTTGTTATTTTAAGCATATGTTGGGATACACCGAGTGACAATACTGGTCTTTGATAATTACCAAACATGTTCAGTGCCTTTAAAACCACATAATGAGCGGGGAGGGACGGGAGTAGATGTGCATGAATATTTTGTCATTAGGCCTTTGTAGTTTTGTTGTTTTAAATGCCTTTTGGGCCAACCTTTTCATCCAAAAACCTTTTAAAAAGGGTTGGGAATAACATATTCCATCTTATTAACCCTGAAAAAGTCTAAATTTTTAATCAAAAAGTGCATGTATTTGAAGTTGAACAACCTCCAAAAAATCAGTCCTGACCCTAGTACCACCTTTTGTGTGGTGATAGTAATTTTTCCTCTCAAAACATTTTGCCAAACACTAAACAAAATTTGTCTTCTTCATTTTAAGTGGCCTTACATCACTTCTTTCTTTTTAAGAACAAGAAAGACCTCTTGTACATAACACATAAAACAAAACCAACAGTTTATAGTAGGTAATTATGTGGCTTCCTAAAAGTAAATTGACTGTTAAAGGTTTGCGATTTTAGTTTTTCAATTGAATATTATATAAAGTGACTAAATATTTTTACGTCCTAAAACTGCGACCTCGAAAAATATCCTTGAGGTTTTTTTCAATAATAAAATGGCATCTTAGATGGGTCATTATGTGGTTCAGCAAGAACTGTTTAGAGTCTTATAAGAAAAACTATTTTCTTGCCAGGGTTATCTTATAAACAAATGTTTTTTCTAAAAGTGTATCAAATTTTGAGTCCCAAACTCCTTTTAAACTCAAAAAAAGTTGTGAATTTACAAGAACTGAAAAATTGTGAGTCAACCAGTGGAGGTAACTAACCTCACTTCTGTGTAGCACAATATCATCACGTCTTACCATGGATTACATATAATAGGGCACAGCGAATTTCAGTCTGATTTATTGTCAAAATCGAAAAATAACATACGAAGACCCTCAAAACCACTGTGTCATAAAGGAGGGCTTCTCGTAAAGGTAAACAATTTGACCTAAATTACTAGATATAAAACAATTCTTGCTCAACCACATAATGAACATTTTCCGCTGTTTCTAAATTGTTGGTGGGGGACAGTTTCAGTTGAGTGATTTGATTCATGAAAAAGAAACAATAAAATACAGATATAATTGTCTAGAAAATGGGAAATGAACGATAATCGCATAAAAAGTTGAGATTATTTCCATATTTAAGACAAATTAATGCAGGTCATCGTCCCAATTAAAATAGTTCAGGTCAAACCACATAATTACCCAAATAATATGGACATTATGTGGGTTACCCCCCCCCCCCCCCCCAAAGTTCAACCACATAATGAACACGTTAGTTCAGGACCATTTAGACTGAGGAATCCTTTTTTTCATGTCCTTTATACACTTCCGTACAGTATGCTATTATTCAATTGAACTCTTTTTTCGACTTTTTTAAGGCATGCAGAAAAACATTAATTTTCTTTGGGATTGGTTAGCCAACTTGGCCTATTTATGGGTTACAAAGTTTATAACTATAAATGTGAGCTAAAAATTAATTTGTATCAACTGCAGTGTATTTTGTCTTGTTATATGGATGGAGCAATTAAAAATCCTGTTCAATGTCGCAGAGTATAGTCAACATAATTGTTTTAAAATTCCCATCCTCTGGTTTTCAATCGACAATGGATTATTTCATTTCTGTTTAGTGAAACTACAATATTGAAAATTGTGATTATTATTTTATAATGGCAATTGGTCGATGTGTTTAATATCACACTTATTTTCATTTTTTTAATAAAATAAAAAACAGTTGAGAGTCTTCGTATGCTTTTTCGATGTTGACAATATCAGACTGAAATTCGCTGTTTTCTATCATAATTTTTATGTAAACCATAATGTAATCCGTGATGAACAAGTATTGTGCTAAAGAAGTGACATAGGTTGCCTTCACTGGTTGACTGTTACAATTACAATTGTGAAGTTTTTTAAAACTAATTTTAGTGTTCCCCTCTGGTTTATTAATACCCCATTGTAGATCAGAGAGGTACGAGAGCTCCACCATACCTGCTCTAGAAAGAATTCTGTAACTTTTACTTTTTTTCATGTTTCCCTCTTCATTCCTTTTTAACACGTCTGGCTTTTTGTGCAATTTTATAGCTAAACCTTTTGATGTGTAGTTTTGCTATTTTTTAAACTAATAATGAATGTTTACTTGTAAACAAGGTTATTTCAGCCAGTGGCTGCCAACCAGGTATTTGTTTTTAATAATAAACCAGAATAATAATAATATAAATTTGCATAATTATTGGCTGACCCATGCAGCCAACATCAAATGCACATATTTTTTAAATGACCGTAAACACGATAACTGGTCCAAGCAGGAAACTTGTTAAAAATATTGTAAGATAAAAACAATTGATTGGATCATTGTATAACATGAAATGTTAACAACAATTTATTTTGAAAGAGAATCGTTGCCCGATGATAGATGATTCAAGTTCCTTCCCAAACCGCATAATGACCAAAATTGAGCGCCCTCTGTTGGTGAAAGAAACATTTGAGGTTTGAAGGAGGTTTGGGCTAAAAATGTGACATACTTTTAGAAAAAACATCTGTTAAAGATGTACCCTTGCATGAAATGTCATTTCTAAGACTCTTAAAAAATTCTGGCTGAACCTCATAATGACCCATCTTACATGCCATTTTGTTACGTACTTTGCAGCGTACTTTTGTCAGCAGAGGTACTACCAGACCGCAAGGATCTGGACGCTGCTGTTTCAATTCAAGGGACAGACAAACTCAAGGTAACATTTTATTGGTAATATGGCACTTTTTGACAGACATGCTATGCCTATGGATATGCTCAAAATTAAAGTTAAAAGTCGGCCGGTCAATTTTTTTTTTTAGTGTTTGAATTTATTAAATTTCCTCGACATTTCAGATTTTGTTTTTACCACTCGACAATTGAAGGTTAAAAGTCGGCCGGTTACCGATTCACCGTGTGTGATTATACCTGTCAAGTAACAATCTTAGAGGGACATGCTTTGGGCTATAAAAAGCATTCGTTATGATGAATAAGTAGAATATAATGATAGTGAAACTGTACTTCAACCAACCATTCTGTGAAAGGGGTGTTACAACACATACCTTGCCGCTTCATCGCGGCGCACAAAGCCTAGTAACACCCCTTTTCACGGAATGGTTGGTCCGACCACCATCGACCATATATCTAGACTTGTGGACAAGTCGTTAAATGTCTGTCGCGGTGATAGCGGAACGGCTTTCTTGCAATATCCCGCGAGAGGGCTGCTCTGCGAGAGCATTCTTTATTAGGCTACAACACCACACGCGACTCGACTCACCGCGACCATCATTAACGACTTGTCAACAAGTCTACCATATATCGGGTTGGTTCAACGTTGAGTGTGCTTTGACAGCATGCAAGACAACCGTGAGTATTGAGAAGGAAATTTCATTTGTTGAAGATGTTTTTGTATGTAACTCGGCAAAAATGCCCCACAAGCATTGTGAATGTATGTACAGCTTGTTGGGAAATTTTCAGGTGTGTAGTAGTAGTAGTACAAAGGAAACTGAAGTTATTGCTGGGGTGTTGGTAAAAGTCGGAGGTCGGAGCTAGCCGGAGGTATCCGGAGGTTGTGTTTATTACGTGAAATGTCATTAAAACTAACTACTCACGCAGTCCAAATGTTTTTCAGAAGGTTCTACGGCAGTATGGACGGTTTATATTAACTTCTGTTCCAAATGGGTGAAGAAAATTAGTAATAGTAACACTAACAGAAATAATCCACCGGGAGAACGTACCTAACGCACCCAAACAATCACACCGTATGTGCAATTTAAAAAAAAAACACATTAGCATTACCAGAACGCCCTCAAGCGCTGGGAAATAAACGTACAGAACAGAGGCGAGGCCCTCCAAAACCAAGCGCAGCTGATGTCCGTTCCCCCGGCCGGCCACACGCACCGTGCATAAACCAGTAATTATTTAGCCTAGAAGGAAAAAGTCGGAGCTATACTTTTATTTCTTTATTCCTTGTCTGAAAATTACCAAAAAATCACAAACAACTCTCCATATATGTGACCTCATTTCTATCGAACAAAAACATGTTCTTTACTTCGGAAGGTGACTTAAAACACGTCTTTTGACAGCCCGTCCTATAGGGCTCTCTGTGTACACAACACCGTGGTGTGTGCACACATACATAAAGAAATAATTATTTAGCCAAGATGGTTCAACACGGAGGTCCATTTTTAAAGGTTTATTCATCGTCGGAAAATTATCAAAAAATCACAAACCACTCTCCATATATGTGACCTCATTTCTATCCAAAAAAATAATATGTTCTTTACTTCGGAAGGTGACTTAAAACACGTCTTTTGACAGCCCGTCCTATAGGGCTCTCTGTGTACACCACACCGTGGTGTGTGCACACACATACATAAAGAAATAATTAGTTAGCCAAGATGGTTCAACACGGAGGTCCATTTTTTAAGATTTATTCATCGTCGGAAAATTATCAAAAAATCACAAACCACTCTCCATATACATGTATGTGACCTCATTTCTATCCAAAAAAATAATATGTTCTTTACTTCGGAAAGTGACTTAAAACACGTTAGTACGCGCATGTAAAAAGGCACGTATTTCGACGCAATACATTTCAAATGAATCGTGTGTTTATATGGTCACCCTAAACTGCATACAGTTAGATGTATTACACAAGATTGAAAAAGAATTAGAGGGGGGCCAGTTGCTCTATAATGCGTCTTTTGGCAGCGCGCTCTGCTTAGTCTCTAACACAAAATGGATCAACCATACATGTAGGACTAATTAAAATATCCAATATATTTAGATACGATCAAGCGATGCATTCTGGGAAAGAAAACAACATGGTGCAGTGAGATCGTACACCACTGGGAACGAGGTTGACCCAGGTCTGACCCCAGTGCGTTCGATTAGACCCAAGTGCCCTGCTTGTGGAGCAGGTTACTTGAGGCTGACCCTGCTTCATGAAAAACTTTCTCAATGGCCACCATTTTGTTTGTAAATCAGCAGGACATTTTCAGGAAGTTTGACACACATTTTCACTATTGTGAGCAAGAAGTATTTTTTAATTCGAAGCCGGGTATTTTTGTTGATACAAAAATACCCGGCTTCGAATTAAAAAATACTGTCACTGTGGCCTTGCAACGTTATTTAATGTTGCAGTTTTACCTTGAGAATTATTATTTTACGATCTTTTCGTGAACAGGGTTGTAGCTAGAACTTTTTTAGTGCCGGCTAATTTACAATCAAAATAGAGCGAAGCTTTGGATTTTACTGCTTTAAAAATGGATTTGAATGGGTTTCCTGAGACGTAATGATGTTTTTTTAGGTATGAAAATCTGTTATTTTAAACTTCATGACAGGGATTCAAGTAAAGTATATACACTGTAAGCTACAGGCCTTGAATTACAACATTTTTAGGGCAAGGCCACTTTGGCCTTGGATTTGGAGCAAGCTAAATTTTGGAGGGCACCAAGGCCAGTAGATTGGGCATGAAGGCCAAAAATGTAATTTTAAAAAAGACACGAAGGCCATTAATAAATTATTAGTTGTAAAACAAAATAACACCATGGGTGGTAAACCTGATGAAACAGTTTGCATGAATAAGATATTGATAAATCATATCTTATTCATAAACAAACCGAAAACTACAGTATAAGCCAGCAGATGTCAACACACTTTCCAGGTTTAAAAGAACACAACACCCACTCCTAAGGGTCACAAAACCTGGTCACAAAACCACAATCTTTTGAGTGAAGCAAGAGTATTACAAAGTAAAACAATTGTATAACAAACTGCAGAGGATTAAGATAAGAGTAAATGGATCTGGATAGGAGTGTCAATCATTCTCCCTGGACATGTCTGGATAGTGTCTGGGGCTAACATTTAATGAAGAAAGGGACCTCCAACTGCCTTCGTTTGGGTAAAAAGAATTGTTTTATTTAATTATTTGCAACTGGGGAAAAAAAGTTGGTCAATCTGAACATGCGACCAACTGGCGTTAAAGAGGTAGATAATATTAATATAACTTTAGTTGCATTTTGTGCCGGTCGGTAGGATGTTCATTTAGTCTTTGTGCCGGTCGGTAGGATGTTCATTTAGTCTTTGTGCCGGTCGGTAGGATGTTCATTTAGTCTTTGTGGCGGTCGGTAGGATGTTCATTTAGTCTTTGTGGCGGTCGGCGCCGACCGGCGTGGCTACAACGCTGTTCGTGAATCCACGAAAGTTTCGGATGTAATGTTCACAAAGAAAGTAGTTCTGGTAGGCTGTCCCAAGATGCATCGGTGTGAATGCTGGAGGAAGTTGGCGTTCGATTAGCTCAGGTCAGGGGCTCACCCGGATGAGCACACTGGGGTCGACCTCGGGAAGCTAATCGAACGCACCCACAGTGGACACATACAAGATCGATGTCAAGCTTGGTCACGCCAGTTCGCTACAAAGTACAAGTACAGGTTTTGAACCATGGCATCTCCCGTTGTTCCCCCGTAATGGTAACACAAACTTTTAGAGAAATTTTGAAATTTCAAAATCAAGTGCACAGTGCAATTTTTGCCAGCGAAAAATTAAGGAACGGAGCGGCACAATTTTTAAAATTTTAAAAGACCCCTTGCCACTTCTCTGGAATTTCTTGAGGAAGGAAAATGACCAAATCTATTTGGGTCTCAACATTTTTATTTGGGGATGTTTCAGAGCAAATTCGCAAAATGACGTCATTGGATGACAATTTTTTCGTCAGTCAAAATGTCAATTTCAAGCCTGTGTTGATTAAATATTATTGAAAGTCAGGAATGAACCAAAACACCCCCGTACAAAAATGTAAAGACCCACATTGAATTGGGGGGACGGGACAAGGAGTATTGCTTTAAAACAAAAAAATTTGAACTGATCCTAAAATAAAATTTAAACTGCATCAGAGAACTTACAGTAGTTTAAATTAAATGTGTTTTATTTTATCATTTCCAATTCTTATTTGGTTTGCAATCATTAGTGATCCTTCAAGTCATCTATGAAGTGAACAGGTTTAAGTATTCTAACTATTTAGTTTTTTAAACAAGTGACTCGTGACTCGGACCAAGTGACTTGTAACTTGGACTAGGACCGACACAAGTGACTCGACTACAACTCTGCTTTACACCCAAAACGTTCATTGATGCTCTTTCCGCCAGTGTGCCAGCACATTATGCTGTTGTAACAAAAACATGGTTATGAGAGTGACATATTATGCACTGCGAGCACTCATGCACACAAACATGTTGGATGACCCAGTACATGTGTGTAAATCAAGAACTTTTCATTGTTTTTCCCCATTGTTTGGACTTAAATGTTGTCCCATTTTTTGTGTACATAAAAGCAAAACGAAAGAACGTCCTCACTCTGATCCTTTTGTTAAAATCCTCAGTTTCAAGGGTAGACTTGCTTATGTACATATCGTATTGTAGCATCAGACTTGTGAACACATTTCATGTAACTGTGTAAAATGCAAGCCTGGAATTACAAAGAGGCCATGGCCTCTGTTACCCCTGGTCTTGGACTAGATGCCCCTTGATAAGTTTCCCTTAGACTTAAAGATTTACCAATGGAAGTGCCCTAAAAAAAATTACATACATACATGTATCCTTGTGTTTTCTCCTGAGCATTAAAAACACCAAGAGATTTATTATTATTAACTTACACGTATGTGGACTCTGATACCCCCATGCTTTATGTAACTTTGTGTAATATGTTTTATATCTGACATTGTTTTCAGGTCAAGCTGCTGTTGTAAAAAAAAATTCAGCCAACTTGTGATTTGATGTGGAAAAATCAGCATTGATACTACAGACTACATGTACAAAGAGTGGGCTATAAGCCATGAAGTCTGGTGCCAGATGGGAGCCTGTTGTTTGTGTATACTGTCCTCTGAAAGCAGGGAGCATTGATGGTACAGATACTAGACCTCATGACAGAGCTGTTGAAAGAGCCATGAAGGTATGTATCTCTCTCAAGTCAGAAAAAGGGCTCACTCAAAAAGTTTCATCCGGCACACAACTTCTTTCAGCCCATGCTTTCAAACAACCGATATTGATTAAATCTGGTTCAAATCGTACATTGCAAAGTTTTTATCCGACTGCTGTTCTCATTTTATCATGGTAGTTTAAAATAATTGGTGACTGCATGCATGTGACCGGTTTTATTGTTGGGGCTGCCATTTTATTACGGTTTAATTTTTTTTGTAAACATGTTACAATTGTCAGGCATTCAGATTGGCTTGGGTTTGCAGGAGTCGAAATTAACGGTGGCTCGCTGGCCCGAGACCAGTGAAAATATCTCCGGGCCACCGATTACCTCATACTAATAGCAAGTGAAAAAAACTGCTCCGAAATCCATCAAAGACCTCTTCAGTAAACTTTAAACTCACATGAGGTACGCAGTCCAGATGTTTCTGGTTAATATGGAGGTATGATTGTGTCAGATATGTTTAAAAAAAACCACCAAATTCGGCTAAAAGGATGCCCCAAATCGTCTGCTTGCGACTTATGATAGTCCACTCTCGTTCATCTGTCGAGCGCAATCAACAGATTTGCACAAAGAATTGGAAAACTCTTGCGCAATCTACATTTTTCGCTATGCAGAATTAGCAGAATCGAGTAAAAGTTTGCGCAATATTCAGATTGCGCTCTGTAAGTTTGGTCGTTGTGTACACACGTGTGTGCTGTGCTTTGAATTGTGGGTATTTTTCGCAACTTGTAAGTTGTAGGAAACACGACGCCATGACCGTGGATCACAAAATCATAAGACTCAAATCACAGAGATACAATGTACATGTATTGGTAAAATTGCCTTGATGTGTTCTGGTTTTTTAGTTCAATTTTTATTAATTCTTAAGAAAGTTAAATATTGTGCAATATATATTTATTTTGAATAAACTCCCATCAATTTTGGAAAATAAAATGTTGGTTGTTAAAATAAAAGTAATTTTTTAAATTAAGTTTTCAAGGAAATGTATGTGCACTAACGGCGCGCACGACGTTCATTGCCCGAAAAAGATGCTGATCAAATTTTTAATAACATAATTGTATTGGCCACCAAATTTTCTGGCGGGCCAGTAACTTTTTTTGTCTACAGTCCCTGCCGACTAGTGAGCAATGTAGTTTAATTTCGACCCATGGTTTGTCTACAGTCAGGCATTCTGGTTGGCTTGGGTTTGTCTACAGTCGGGCATTCTGGTTGGCTTGGGTTTGTCTACAGTCAGGCATTCAGATTGACTTGGGTTTGTCTACAGTCAGGCATTCTGGTTGGCTTGGGTTTGTCTACAGTCAGTCGGGCAATCTGGTTGGCTTGGGTTTGCCTAATGCAAGAATGTGATAGGCGGTTGAAAAAAAACCCTGAACTCTGAGCTCAAAGCACGAAAAGCATGCGAGCATGAAGCCCAATAATAACATTTATCTCTGGTTTTTAAAGCCCTACTCTGCAATCTGGGGCGTTATGGTTTTGTTTTTATTAATTAATGAATTTGATCTTTAAAAAAAAATATATAAAAAAATATTTAAAAAAATTCTTGGGGGGGGGGGCAAAAAAACCGGATTTCTTTTTTATGGAGGGCAAAGAAAACCGGAATTCCGGTTAAAAACAGAGAAATCACATCCCTGCTAATGCAATCCACATGCAAGGCCTGTCCAGAATTAAAACTGGGGACACAGAGGTGAAAGGTAGGGTAAAAACAACTTGGAAAACATGAATGCCCCAAAAGATTTAGTAAAAAAACCCAATGAAAGTCAGTAAGGTAAACTATTGGCTGTGTAAATATAGTTCCATATTTCTCATTCCTCATTTGAAACTCTGGTCATTGTCCACTGGAAAAATGAGTGTAATTTTGGGATGAGTTTTGTTCAAAAACTGAATCCAAACTTGAAGAAGCCTCTAGAGCATCTTCCCTTTGGATGGAAATTTGTGGAAGTACATGTAAAAACACCACGATTGAAAAGGAATACATGTAAGCATGAATAAAGACTCACTACCTCTTCTTATACTACAATGCCCTTAAAATTATATGGATGGCAGATCTTGTCTCCACCCGCCCCTATGTTCCCATTGCGTCAGTATTTAAATTGGTAGATAAAAGGCAAATGTGCTACACCGGCA